>JANEXR010099007.1:0-11171 GCA_026283905.1 Psittacula cyanocephala
GAGGCATCTAGCTTGCCCAACCACCTTCCCCTCGTTCTTGAAAAAAAAAATCCAAAACCCCCAAACTCCAGACCTGGGGAGTAATGCTACACTTCTGGCTTGGTTTGAGAAATACATTCTGGAAATGAAATGTTAAGGGAGCCAGATTTTTCCCCAGCAGCCACATAATCCTTCATCATTCAGTCTTTCTTAATCCAACTCACATCACCTTCTCATCTTGGATTTTGTTTTTTTGTTTTTGTCCTGCACCAGACATAAGTTGTTGGATACTCACAAACTATTTTATGTATTGTTTTGCTAGTGTTTTAAAGATTTTAAAAGGCATATAGTCCCAGAGTACACTCTGCTAGATCAGAGTTTTCTAAGTTTTCTCACAGTGTATTGGTGGCCTAAAGAATATCTTTATGAATAAAAAAAAAGGCTTTGACTACTGGAATTAAATGTGCACTAATTTTGTACCTTTAAATGTGTATTAAGGCTTTTCATCACTGATTTGTACAACTAACTGCAGTGATTACAGTTTGCAGTAGTTAACTTTTCCAGGTTATTTCACTGTTAGGTTTGGGGAGAGATTTTCCTAGGCAGTAAAAATTTGGTAATCTGGATATTACAGTTGCACAGGTACAAGTTTTGAACAGTAGAACCAAAGACTGGTTGAGCTGGTCACCAAGCCTTCTGCTTCTTCATCTTTGGGTTCCTGCCATGGCGAGGCAGTGGTGCCAGCATCAGCACAGTGCTCTGTCCTTCCAGTCTGGGAGTTGGGCTGGGACAGCAGCTCGGCTCTGCAATTGCAGTGTTGGGCACAGTCCTACCCATGTCCCACTATTTGGTCTCTATACTGAGCACATTTCCAGCCTGGTGTTGGCAGTGCCTGCCAGTCTGATCAGCCCACGGTGGTACCACAGTACACCGGTCCACAAGTTTCAGGTGCCATTGTCTTGTCCACTGTTGATGCACAGCCTGCACCAAGGTTTATCATGCCCTCTTCTTGTCTGCATTGTTGAGCTTGCCATGGTTCACCATGCTCAAACCTGTTGCCACCGTGCTCCACTCATGATCAAGGCAAGATCTTGATGCTCCAATTCGCTAGCCTAATGAAGCAAAGTAAGTTTGAAGCAGTAAGTCACAGTACAGCTAACTTTAGAATGTACGTTCTAACACTGAAGTACTTCAGGTACACCAAAAACTTTTTTTTTTTTTTTTTTTTTGAGGTATTATTTTCCTTATACTGTAGTGATAATATAGTGATGAATACTGTAGTGATAGGACAAGGGGTAATGAGTTAAAACTTAAACAGGGGATGTTTAGATTGGATATAAGGAGGAAGTTCTTTACTGTAAGGGTGATGAGACGCTGGAACAGGTTGCCTAAGGAAGTTGTGAATGCTCCATCCCTGGCAGTATTCAAGGACAGGTTGGGCAGAGCCTTGAGTGACATGGTTTAGTGTGAGGTGTCCTTGCCCATGGCAGGGGGCTTGAAACTGGATGACCTTAAGGTCCTTTCCAACACTATCTATTCTATGATTCTGTGATTATATGCATGCCCTTTGGTTTACTATAGTGCTATAGTCCTGTGACCAGGTTCTTTATTCAGTTATATCATATAAAGCTGTTGATATTGGAGCAGGATGGAAACACTTCCAAGCTGATTTGCCCTGGCAGAAATCCAAACACAGAGATCACAGATTAACACAGGATGGCTCAGCTCAGTCTAAGTAACTGCTAAAAGAATAATCCACATGGGCAAGTTTAGAAGGGAACAGACACAGCAAAGTAGGAATCACTGCCTGCTAGTTTATTCTTCCTTATAGCATTTGGTAAATGCACTGCGTCACTTGTGTTAAGTAGACATGAAGTATAGCTTTTCTGACAGTGAAGGAGGTGGGTAATTGCTTAAGTTCACACATAAATCAGTTTAAAAAGGGTGGGGTGAGAGGGAAAAGGCTCAGAGTTGCTTTGTCTTTCTGCATCACAGCGTGTATTTCTAAGTGTATGTGTGTGTGTGTGTATATGTAGATAGCCAGATAGACAGATAGATAGGTAGATAGATAGATCCATCTCTTTATCGAACAGGTTCTCTGTGTCTACATCTGTCATGGTTTAAGCCCAGCCGGTAACCCAGAACCATGCAGCCGCTCGCTCACTCCCCTCCTTCTTTCTCTCCCTGCTCCCGGAGGGATGGGGAGAAGCGAAAGAATGTAACTCCCACAGGTTAAGGTAAGAACAGTCCAGTAACTAAGGTATAACACAAACCACTGCTGCTGTCACAAATAATGATGATGATAAGGGAAATAACAAGGGAAGACATGGTTTAGTGTGAGGTGTCCCTGCACATGGCAGGGAGTTGGAACTTGATGATCTTAAGGTCCTTTCCAACCCAAACTATTCTATGCTTCTATAAGAGAATACAATTGCTCACCACCCGCTGACCGATACCCAGACTGACTCGAGCAGCAATCTGGGCCTTCTGGGTAACTCCCCCAGTTTATACACTGGGCATGACGTGCCCAGCAGAAACAAAAGGGTATGGAATACCCCTTTAGCTAGTTTGGGTAGGATAGCTTGTCTCTGCTTCCTCCCAACTTCCCCTCCTCAATGGCAGAGCATGAGACTCAGAAAGCCCTCAGTCAGTGGCACCCAACTTGAGGCTCCAACCCGCAACTCTGAGATTAAGAGTCTCATGCTCTCCCGGCTGAGCTAGCTGGGTAAGACTGCAGCACCTGGCATTCTCAGGCAGTTTCCCGTCCAAGTACCAACCGAGTATATTTCTATATTCTATTTTTTATTCTATATTTCTATAGCATCTATTTCTAGTCTGATATATTTGCTGCAGAAAAAAAATCAAAAGAGCTGGCAGACATAAAAATTGACAGCAACATCAGCACAGCAGGAACAAGAGAACCGCTTCCTGCAGGCTCACCTTCACTTGTCAGCGAGTCTGGTGCAAGAAACCCAGCCAACACACCTGATGACCAGAAAACAACCAGCTCAGGAGCAAAGCAGTGAGGTTTATTGCAAACATAGTAGTAAGTTGATGGTCTTCCATCACTGTGATGAATTAGATTTTCTATGATACTGTGAGCATCCATTTCCCAGGTTTCCCTCCTCTCCCAGCACATGGGAAGCAAATACAGATTTCAAGATGGCAGAAACAGCAGCGAGTCATGTTTACCAAGTATGTACTTATTATTAGAACTAAAATCAGAATCCCACATCTCGTAAGTATGAGTGCATACGGAAGGTACATAGTTCTTAGCATAATTCGGTCGTCCCAGCGCCTGAGGATGACCACCTAGAGGGCATCATGGTCAGCTTGGGTGCTCCAGATCATTCATGCCCGTTTGCTCGTGTTTGCTCCAATAGGCAGAAAACATCCCTAGGGACGAGGGAACATGTTTCAAGTCCTTTGCTGCCCGTGTCTTGCTGCCCCTTACTGGAATAAGGGCATGGGAACTTTAGTTTTCAGTCAACCTTTTGTTCTCAACATCCTGTATGATTTGGGGGTTTTACTTTTCCCTGGGGAAGGTGAGGAGTCTTTCCTATCATTGCCAGCTAATAGACAATAGCTTTTAATTCATCAGCTACTTTTCAGATGAGGTAGATTTGAAGTGGCTGTCCCCTTGAAACTCACAAGCTCTAGCTTTTCCAGCTGACAAAATATAATCTCCTTTCCATAAGCAGAAGTTCCCTACAATCTTTAAACTATTCTCTTCCCAACAGAGTCTGCGGCGTGGCAACATGGCCAAGAGATTTGGGGCTTTGGTACTGAATGTGAAGAAGGATGGAATGAAAGCATAGCGAGATCACAGAAACACTGACCAGTGGCCTTCTGTCAAAAGCAGTGCTTTTGTTTCTCGGATTAGAAGAAGTAGCAACGTACTCAAGTTCTTGCCTTGTCAAGACCTTTTCTTGGATGCAAGTGTCTCCTGGGGTTTTTCAGGGGAAACGACAAAGTTCCTGAGAGAAAGAAAAGTCTTATACAAGTGCAGCAACCATGGCATGACCTTTTTGTCTTCTTGGACAGGTAAGTATCAGAGGGAGAGAGAAATGAAACCCAGAGGTGGAGAGGGGAATAAAAAGGGAAGGGGCTCATCCAAACACAGAGACTGGCCAGATATGCATTTGACACTTTATTTCTGTATAGAAATGGTCAAAAATTCAGAAAGGCATAATACATATGAAGAAATGCTGAGAACTGCAGGCAATCTGTACAACGTATTCCAGCAAATGCAAGGAGAACGCGTGTGTATCAGTCTCTCAGCCCTATTACAAACAAATCGCTCTGTTGGTACTCAGATTTGAGACAGTTTTGTCTGCAGACGACTGGGATGCCTGCTATCATTTCCAATGACATTTAGATAGCCGCCTGTTTATGAAGTGTCACAGTAGACACTGGACATCTATGGTAGATCACATTAAGATGTTGAGACCTGATCTTACTCCCTCTTGAGTGCACAGGGATCCGAGGGATTTCATTAATTTTTTTCTTCTTTTCGTATTAGGATTTAGGGTTGGGGTTTTTTTGTTTGTTTGTTGGGGGGGTTGTTTTTGTTTTGTTTGGGGTTGTGTTTTTTTTTCTTTTTTTGCTGTTGTTGTTGGAGGGGTTTTGTTTGGTTTTGTGGGGGGGGTTAAATTTTGTTTTCCTATTGTTGCTTTTTTGTTTTTGTTTCGGCATCTCTCTGCCCAGAATGAGCAGCTGACCATGAAAATAGAGTGGTTCAATTCCATGCTCCTGTCTGCTGCCTGCCTGCTTGCATTTTCTCTCAGAAACAATTTTCTCTTTACTTCTGGGCCTTATCAGGCGTCTAAGATAATGCAGCTGCATTCCAGTCGCAGGCCAGCACTCATCTGGAGCATATTTGAATCTTTTTCAAGATGCAGCAGTAGTTCTTCTGCATTCATAAATATCTTTCTGTCATTTCTTGCCTAATCCAAAGACGCTGTCAGCACTTTCTCTTCTGTTTTGCAGAATACTTTCTTTTCCTGCATTCTGCAGGATGCCGACGGCAAGGCAGAGAGATACGACTTTTGTAACTCTTTCTGCTTTGTTACTAAGAGCGCTGCAAAGCCGCTCTAAGACAAGTCTTGTGAACCAACATGAAATTCCTAGAAGTCCTTTCCAACCCTAACTATCCTAAAAACTACGAAACTATGAAGTGTCTACTCAAACAATGTGAAACAACTACTATCCTAGAACGTGCTTCCTAACCTCTATCCTAAATATATCCTAAAGTATATCCTAACCTTTGTTCCTAACAGACATAGCAACAGCCTAAGAACCGTAGTTCTAAACAGAGCAGCAAACGCAGTAACAGTCACAGTGATAAACGCTGTGACAAACACAGTAAGATGGACTCCAGAGTCCAGCTCCCCACCTGGGGAGATGTGCCAGCAGGTGGGCATTTGCTGGCGGGGCTGACGAGTGAGCCAGCAAGGCCTCCTGTGAGGGCCGGGATGGGCCTGACGGCGCTGCTCTGGCTCCGGGCTGAGTTGGTGGCACCTTCCCTCCAGAGCAGAAGGACGCCGTGGCTCTGGCCTCGCCTCCACCAGGGTGGTGCTGGGGCCGCATGGTGGAACTCAAAGGCCAGGCTGCAGAGCTCATCCGGGGAGTCCAAGCAGGACACGGGCACCTAGAAGGGCAGAGTCAGAAAGCACTGATGAAACCATGAGGGCAGGAACAGGCAGGACTTGGCTCTCCTGGGTTTTTGGAAGGGTGCCGTGAAAGGGGTCATTCCCAGCACAGGAGAGAGGCTCCTTAAAAGCACCTGCAGTTTGCTTTGGTCCCTTCTCAACCTATGTGCTACACTCAGAGCATGGCAAGCTGATGGGGATGTGTGGTGGCCCCTTGCCAGGCAGCAGGGCTCGGCAGGGAGCCCTGGGAAGCTCTGATATGGTCCTTACCAAAACCCAAGCGGCAGCATCCCTCACTGTGCCGTACTAAAACCAGACTTACACAAACTGAGCTTCTACAGGGGCAAAATGACACCTGCCAATGCTGCGGTGGTATGTCTCTCCTGACATACATGTTCCACTGAGGACATCTGCGTGCCTCCTTTCTAGGGCCAGCCTGTGCACCTCAGGAATATTTCCTATTCTCAGAAAGATGGAAAACAGGGTCTGCTACGTACCCACGCTCCTCCTTCTTCTTCCCCTGCTTTCAGTTGCCCATCCCTGAGAAGGGCTCGCTGGACAACCTGCTCTTCTTCATACTCGGTGGCCCATCACTCCCCTCCTCAGAGGCTGCTCGCCGCTTTCTGCTCCCTCTTGCAGAGCCTGGCAACCTTTCCATTCAACAGTATTGTTAGTCAGCTGAAGCCATGATTACCTTGAAGCAAGCAGAGCTAGGTACTTTTACCTTTTCTCCCCGCAAAAGCTATTCTCTTGCTGGCTTTCAGCAGCGACAGGAGGCACCTGCAATGGAAATGTGTAAGTTAGCAGGGGGCAAGGACCTCCCTGCCCAATTGCTGCCTTAGCTCGGAAAGGCACAGCCCTTGGATGGCTTTGCTCAGCTCAGCTGAGCCAGCTGTGGGATCACCGCACAAAGCGGGATGGCCGACCCGCATCCGCCTTGCTTTGCGCTTTGGCAGAGCTGCAGGCTGGTGGCTGACCGCGCTTGTCCCTGCGGCAACAGCCCCACCTTCTGAAGGGGGAGGCTTTTGTTGTCATGCTCTTTGTGCACTTCACAAACCTCTGCTGTTTCTGCCTCTGCTGGTGGTGCTGGTGGCTCCTCGTCCCCCTCGCTGGCCATGCCGGCTGCCTCCTCCCCAAGGAGTTCCTCATGGTGTTCGATGAGGAACTGCACGAGCTGCGTCACCTGCACACGGCAAAGCACTGCTTTCACCGTGGGGGCTGATAAGGGCTCAACCAGCCTTTCCCAGCCTGACCCACACTTCTGTGCAGGAAGGCGCAGCCATGGGGCTGCTCTTCCCGGCTGCTGCCCCACGTCTCTGCTGACGGGAGGAGGCAGTCAGGGCCCTCTGAACAGCAGAGCTGGGGGGGGCTGGGGAGGCTGTATCCTGGCGGTGACCACAGCGTACCTTGCCCGTCTCCTGCGCCAGGACATCCAGGGGCAGCTCACAGGGTGGGCTAAGGAGGTTTGGCCCCAGGCAGATGGCCAGGTTCCCCGCTGTCATCTTGCTCATGGCCACGTTCCTGCAGATGTTGCTGAGCAGAGACAGCAGCTGGCGCAGCAGGAGCAGGTTGGCCGCTGGTAACCTGCTGGCCACCCTGAGGGAACAGGAGCACAGCGTTAATGAAGGTCGCGTTGACAACACAGGTCTCCCAGGCTGATGTCAGCCAAGGCCACCGCCTGCTCTACAGCAGAGGGAATGCCTTTGCTGGGGTACGGCCACCTCTCTCCATCCCTGCCCTTCTCAAAAAGGTCCCTGTTGGAGCAAGCCCCAATGCCTGTGGGAAGTGCTCCATGGAGAGAAATGCTTTCCTGTGCCCTTTTCCCCCCAAACCAAAAGACCACAGAAGCGAGAGGTGGCTTGCAGAAACCATGGCTATTTCAGGCAGGCCGTTGCTCTGCAGGCGAGACCCAGTCTGTGCCGGTCCCTGCAGGCTGCTGCCACACTTACTCTCTCAGTGCTGCCAGCCTCTCCTGCCTGCTGCTCTTCTGCACGGCGCTCATCCACTCCTCGTAAAGCCGGCCATCGAGGAGCTTGGAGGGGATCTTCCGGAGGAGGTCCTGCAGTGCCAAGGGCTCCGCGTGAGGCTTTGGCCACTGGGCCCCAGGAGCACCCGCGGCATCCCCAGCCCTCTGGCTCATGAGCAGGCGGCTGGGTTTCTGCTTGTGCTCCCGCAGGTGCCCATCAGCACCAAGAGAGCCGGGAGCTGCCGGGCTCCAGGTCAGCAGGGCTCACCTTCAAGAGGACAGCCAGCAGCAGCACAGGCTGGCTTTCGAGGTGGACCTCCACCCCGCTATCGAGGGCCTCCCTGACCTCGCGGGTGGCACGCTCGCTGGCTGCCCGCCGGAAGATCCCCTCCGTGCATGGCCCGTGCTCCTTGAGCAGAGCCAGCAGGTCCTGAGGGCACAGAGGAGGAAATCTACTGGGCTGGAGAAAAGGCCCTCAGGTAGGTGCTTGGGACAGCCCCTGTCTGGAGGAGCCGGCAGGATGGGATTGGATAGGATGAGATGGGATGGGATGAGATGGGATGGGATGGGATAGGGACCCCCTGGCCAGGCCACCTTACCTGAATGGGCTGGGGCAGCCTGCCGTCCTGGCTGCAGAGATCTCCCAGGGAACGGCCAAAGAGAGCTCCCGTGCAAGCAGAGCCTGATGGCCCCAGCGCCTCCGGTGCAGCTGAGGTCCCTGGCCGTGCAAATGGCCAGGGCAGCCTCATCCTGCTCCTGTGCGACCTGCCTGCTGCCAAGGGAATCAGAGCAAAGAGCTGTGGAGGAGAAGCACCAGGAGAGTGCTCCCAGACTCCCTCAGTGCTGTTCCCCCACTGTCGATGGCACGGGAGAGGCGGCGTTGTTCGGGAACGAGGGGCCCTGGGGATCAGCTCTCTCGTGCTGCCGAGCGATGGGGATGGACGTTCCCCGTCGCAGCAGGCATGCCCACCTGCAAGAGCAGGAGAGAAGGGCAATCCTGCCCCTGTCCTCTCCAAACTCACCATCCACGTGGCCACGTCCTCTGTCACTGCCGGAGGAGATGGGAGGTGGCAGCTGCTTGGCACAAGCCTGCAAGAAATGGGCTGCACTCACCAAGCAGCCCCTCAGCAGAAAGGGTCCCCAGGCGAGCTGCATCAGCCCATGGCCGTGTAGGAGAGGTGGGGATGGAGAGATTGCGCCTCAAGTGACCCTGACCTGAGCCTGGCGCTGGAGCAGCTCCTCCAGCCTGTTGGCATCCAGTGTCGTCGCCTGGGCAAGGGGAAAAGAGCAGAAGGTGAGGAGCGATGCAGCTGATGCTGGGCTGGGTCAGCCCCTTGGGGCAGAGCAGAGGCAGGAGGGACACTCACAGCATTGCGGCCCCTCAGCTCCTTCAGCACGAGCCTGATGGATGGCAGCTGTGTCACCCGGGCTCCCTGTGCTCCTTCCGGTGGTCTGTGCACGGCGAAGGGGCAGAGAAAGAGCTGTGTGAGACCCAAGCCAGCTCTCCTCTCTGCTGCCAGCCTGCGGAGCGCTTCCATGCTGCCCGAAATGGCTGGTGCCACGCAGCAATGGAGCGGGAGCAGCGGGAGTGGTGAGGATGGGGCTGGGCAGGAGTTGGATTGACACAGCTGGATGAAGCAGCTCAAGCATCTGTGGCTGCTCAGCAGTGGGGACTCCTCTGCCAGCAGCTTTGGGGACACCTCTGCCTGCAGGTGTGGGAGCACCTCTGCCTGCAAGCTCTGGGGCACCTCTGCCAAGCCCAGCAGAGGTGTTTCATTGTTGTTTTCATGTCACGCGCGGAGCATCCCCCCGTGATGGGAGCACAGGTTGCCCTGTGCCCTGTGCTTCAGTTCTAGGCAGGGCTTACCCAAGGAGAGCGCTGAGCCAGAGCTCCTTCACTGCCCGGGAGCTGCCAAAAGAGAGGAGAAACAGCCTGAGTGCCCGCTGTGCCCCAGCGGACAATGCCCCACGGGGCAGGACAGAGGTGCTGCCCACCCGTCTGGTGGGACGTTGCAGCGGGACTCACCAGAAGGTGACGACACAGGAGCCGCAGGGCCAGAGGAAGACAAGGGAGCTGACGGCCTCCCCTTCCTCCTCGTCCTCAGTGGCATCCCCAGCTGAGCCTTTCCCGCCGCTCAGCACCTGGAGCAGGCCCAGGGCCAGGCAGAGCAGCGGGCTCGGGGTGCTGCCACGTCTGCAGAGAGGAGCAGCAGGGAGTGACCTGGAGGTGGCCGAGCCCGCTGGCTCCCCTCTAGCGCCCGCCTGCCACGGGCACAGCCATGGCTGCATCCAGCAACAAGGCGCTTGCAGCCTGGGGCTGCTCCTTGGCTGCCCCTGCTCTGGTGCCCTGGTGCCAGGGCCACGGCTTGGGAGGAAAGGCAGCTGGGCTCTGCCAGTCTTACTTGGTCTTGGCGATGACCACGCTGTCCCTGAAGAGGAGGAGGTCCCTCTTCTTCCCCTGGCCATGGCCCTGGGTCACCCGCACACGCTCCCGCAGCAGCGGCTCGGGCGATGCCTGGTCAGGCGTGCACTGCTGCTCGGGGTCAGGGTCATCCCTGCAGGGCAGATGGCATCGGGCGTGAGCGAGGCGGCTGCTGCGGGGTGCGGCTGTGCCGGCGCGTCCCCGAGCCGTGGGGGAACCCACCTGGACCCGCAGCAGCAGAGCCACTGGCCCATCCTGACAGGGCCGGGAGAAGACCCGTAAATAGAAAGCTTGTGAAGCTCCAGACAGGAGTGCTCCTCCGCAAGAGAAAAGCACTCCCAGTGCCGCTGGTGCTGCCACACACAGCACCGTCCCTGCAGGCACTGGGGCCGTTGCCGGGCCAGCACCGGCTTACAACGGAACAGCATGGTGACGGCAGCTCTGGAACCCGGGGGCCTGGGTGGGGCAGGGCACTGTGGGGCTCTCCCCAGTGTGCCCATGTCCAGCCCCGGCCCCAGGGACTGCTCCCGTACACTGCAGTGTCCACCAAGTCACGGCTCCTGTAGCCATGGTCTTCTGACTCACAGGAGCAGGGAGCCCCAGGTCTACCATGCACACTGAAGACCGAGGCAAAGCAAAAGTATTAAATGCCTCTGTCTTTTCTTCATCCCCAGTTTTTACTGCCCATCTTCATAAAGTATTGGCCCGAGACTTCCCTTGGGCCTCTGCTTGTTATTAGCATACTTCAAAAAGTGTTTTGTTGCTGTCTGACGGCACACTGACCAGTTTCAGCTCTAGTTGAGCTTTGGTCTTTCGTGATGTCTCCCACCATGTGTGAGCCGCAGCTCAGTGGCCTTCCTGGGAAGCTCGACCTTGCTTCTAGGGAGCATACAATTTCTGGGATACAATTTCTTTTCCTGCCCAGTTCCAGGAGGATTTCCAGGCTGCTCTTCTCCCGCACCTGCTTGACTCCCATTGACGAGATGGGATTGCTGCTCCTCTGCTTTCTAAAGGTGGTTCTTTAAAAGTGAGCAGCTCTCACGGTCCCTTAAGTCACAGAATCACAGAATCACAATATCCCGAGGGTTGGAAGGGACCTCAAAAGATCATCTAGTCCAACCCCCCTGCAAGAGCAGGGTAACCTAGAGTACAT
>JANEXR010099105.1:0-73520 GCA_026283905.1 Psittacula cyanocephala
TATGCCGATTGTGCCTATGTAGGGAGGTTTACAACGCAAGAGATTGGTAAGCATAATTTTTCCGTCACTTTTGCAGGCAAGCCTCTAGAAAAGGTAACAGCGACTATTAACGCCCGCGGGGCAGCGGAAGGCTCTCTATTGCGGGTTGAGCAGCCAATCCTTGCCCCTTCCGCAGGTGTAACCACAAAAATTGTCTTTAAGGCGAACGACTCTCTTGGGCAATATGCCAAATTAGGCCAAACACTTACCCTACGGGTCTTTAAAGCAGGAAATCAGAGCCAGCCAAACGGGTTATTCTCCTTCACGCCTCTATTGTGGTCAAAGGCAGATAATGCTTATACAGCAAAACTTACCATTACAAAGGCTGTCGATCCTGTACAGGAAAATAACCTTGGCGATTACACGATAGAAGTACTTTTTCTAGGCAAGCCTATTGCCAAGGGCGGGGTAACCACCAATGTTGCGCTGGTGCAGCCTTCTTCTAAAAATACTTCTGTCACTGTAGAGCCAACGACCATCCTTGCCGATGGCCAGCGCAGTGCAACCGTAAAAGCCCAGTTTTCAGTTAATGGGCAGCCTCTTTTTGGCCTGAAGAACGATATTAGCTTTATAGCCAAAGCTGATGATGTTCAGCTGGAAAAGCCTGAAATGGTTTTTCAGTCTGTTACAAGCACTCAAGAGGGTGTCTACACCGTGCCTATTTCTGGCTTAAAAGTTGGTGCGATTAAAATATACCCTCTTTATAAAAATAAGCTTATTAGCAAAGATTTATATGCCAATCTTACAACCTCCTCGTGGAAGGATGCCAAGCCCGATCCTGAGAAGTGTAAACTTGAAGTACAGCTTCCCGATATTATTGCGGATGGCACGGATAAGGCCATAATAACTTTGAGCTTGCGTGACCATTCTAACAATTTGCTGATTTTGGCCGACCCAGCAAAAGAAATTATCCCAGCGGCTACCCTTATTCAGGGGCCAAGGCGGCAAAGCGGTGTTGAAGACGGTAAGGACAAGGCTGTAAATTTTACCGCTTTCAAAATGATAGCGCCTGCTGTTTATCAAGCAACAGCCACCAGCACCGCTTTAAATTCTGCCTATAGTTTAAGCTTTTCTGTTCATAGCGTGGCTCTAGCATTCAAGGCGCCAACACTTCGCGTGCGTAAGCCTACTGATAACACTACCATAAAGACAGATCCTTGCGTCTTGGCGGCAAGCACGCACACGAAGGCCAAATTGGTGATTAGCGCCAAGGATAAATTTGGTGTATTTAATTATTGGGCTGGTGGAATGAGTTTGGTCGCCTATAAGAGTGGCCAAGAACAAAATCCGGTGCAAGATATTAAGTTTTCGGCTGTGGAATATGTGCCCGATGAGCATGTTTATAGAGCCACTGCTTGCAGCGATATTGCCGGCACATACACCATAGAGCTTCTCTTCTTAGGACAGCGCATTGGAGAGAAAGGTGTTAAAAATGAAATCACCTTTGAGACGCTCTCCGATAAGAATGCCAGCTTGGAGATTTCTCCCTCGCGCATGAATGCCGATGGTAGTTATGGCGCCAAGGTTTACCTTATCGCGCAAGACCCAAAAACGCATGCGCCGCTATCAGGTTTTGAACATGATATCGGTTTTGAAGCGGCTCTTTGTACGGATGAAAAAAACTGTCTCCACGAGCCAAGCATAGGCTTCAAAGCAGTAGAAACTTCCGTCCCTGGTGTCTATAGGGTGGGGGTACACGCCCATAAGGCTGGTAAGTTCTACATTTATCCAACCTATAAAAATAAGCGTATTATATCGCAGAACCTGAAGGTGGAATTGGATACAAGCCTTGACCATAATGATAAAAATGTTAAGCCTTCAAAGAAAGATTCTACGCTTTCTACACAAACCCAAGAAATTGTTGCTGATGATTATGATGAAGCCTCATTAACACTTTCTCTACAGGATGAATATGGCAACCGTATAGAAGGTGTGGCTGATATTCTTACTGGTACCGCTGTTAAGGATGGCCAAGCCAAAGATTCATTTCCTATTACGGGTTGGCATGAAGTAGCGCCGGGGGTGTATACAGCTAGTTTTAAAACAGCAATCATAGGGGCGTATAGCTTTTCGGCTCAGCTGCATGGTGTCACTATTGATGGCACGCGCGACGGTGAACCACTTATAATAGATGCGCGTGGGGCAGAAAAAGGTTCAACGCTTAAAGTGCTGACCCCTTATCCCGCTGTGGATAGTCATACAAAGGTTGTATTCGTAGCGGCCGACTTTAAAGGACAATATAGCAAACTTAATGAATCGAGAAAAAATCTTACTTTGGTGATGCACAAAGGTAAGGATTTGGGTGTCTATACCCATAATGTTGCTATTGAGCCTCTTCATTGGTCTAGCAGTGATAATGGCTATGTTTCCGACATTACCACCGCAGAGTCAGGGCTATATACAGCAGAAGTATTGTTTTTAAACAAATCCATAACGGCTCAAAGGGTTATAACGGAGGTTACTTTCGTTATGCCGGATGCTAAGAACTCTCGTCTAAAGACAGATAAAGCAACGATAGTAGCCAATGGAACAGATACCGCTCAAGTCATTATGGCGTGCAGCATAAATAATGCGCCTATTGTTGGTATAGAGAAAAATCTTACCTTTGGTGCAGCATTAGAGCAATCTCCCAAAATAGCTTTGCCAAGCTCTGAAGTTGTTTTTACCCCAGTGAAGACGACTACCCCAGGGGTGTATACAGCTCAGCTGCATAGCGTTAGAAATGGCAAGCTAATTCTTTACCCTATATTTAAAGGGAAGCGCCTTCCGCTTTCTGCTGTTCTAACAGCCACACCGGATAAAAATGCGCGCCCAGATATAACAAAGAGCAAGTTTTTTGCAGATGAAGAGCAAGTTATAGCGGATGGCAAGTCTATAATAGAGCTGAATCTTATCTTAAAAGATAAGTTAGACCAACCTATCACGGGTGTTGCACAGAAAATTATTCACCATATTTATATAGGAAGCACGCCAGCTTCGGCTAAAGAAGCAACGCTGCTTGAATGGGAGGAAGAAGAGGCCGGCGTCTATAAAGCCAAATTTACAGCAATGGTCGCAAAATTATTTACCTTCTCGATCGAGTGTAATGGCAGCAAAATTAACACTGACGCGGTAAAAGTTAAAGGACGTGCCGCTGAAGAAAAATCCACCTTGGCCGTTACACCACAAATTGTAGGTGCAGGGGAAAACGCTTCTGCGCGCTTGGTGCTGGTCCCTATCGATGCCTTTGGTAGCTATGATAAAATGGCAGCTGTGCTGAGCGTTACAGCCACTCCTACCAGTGAAGAAGTCCACGCCAAGGGCTCGGTAAAGGTTACTTCTTTGCAATGGTCGGCAAAAGAGCATGCTTATGTGGCAACTATTTCTTCCTCTACGGAAGGAGAATTCCTGCTGAAGGCAATGTTTGCCAACAAAGAAATAGGCAAAAAAGCCCAAGCGATTGCCCGCTTTGTTGTCCCAAGCGGCGAAGAAACAACCTTTACCGCTACAACCCCAATTGTAACAGGTGAAACAGCCTCTATCTTGTCTTTACAGGCAAGCTATAAAGACACACCGTTAACAGGCATTGCGGGTAGCCTTGCTTTTGATGCTATGCTTAACGATAGCACAGACCTAAAGAGCGCTGGTGACGTGCAATTTGAAAAAGTGCAAGAAGGTGAGCTTGGAAATTATAGCTCTGCGTTTAAATCATACGTAGCGGGAGATGTGTATCTGTACCCTACTTACAATGGGCAGCGTATAGAAAAGGCCGGTGGCTATCTGTTTCAAATCGTGCATGTTGATGTATCAAAGCATGAAAAACCAGCAAAAGATAAATCTTCAGCCTCTTTAGATGGCCATGAAATCCTTGCTGATGGCAAGCAGATGGTGAATTTTACCGTTGTCTTAAAAGACAGCCGTAATAATGCTTTAACAGGATATGCAGGCAGGTTGCAAGCAGAGTATGATATTGAAACAGCCTTTGGCTCAGAGCATGTTATAGCTTCGCAAAAATGGCAAGAAACCTCCGTTAAAGGCACCTATAAACTTGCATTTTCTACAACATCCATAGGGATATTGCACTTTAAGCTAAGCTGTGCCGGTGTTGTGCTTGCTCTAGCCGATGACCATGTAAATGCCCGCGGTGCCGCAGCAGGCTCTTGCTTAGATGCGGTACACAAAGCATTGGCTATAGGCGCAAGCACTAAGCTTATTTTCACAGCACAAGACCTTAATGGCCAATATCAAAGCCTTAACAAGGATTATGATTCTGTGACCTTAGTGGCGCACAAGGATACAGATGCTGACGCGCCAAGTTCAGATGTTGTTTTAACGCCGTTGGTATGGTCGCAGAGCGATAACGCCTATACGGCAACTGCGACTAGCGCTGTTGAAGGTAGGTATAGTATTGAAGCGCTCTTCTTAAATCAGCCCATTACAGAAGTTCATGTAAAAACGCATATTACTTTTAGTTATCCTAGTTCAAAGAACAGTATTTTGCGGATTGAGTCTAGTGTTATCAAGGCGAATGGGGTTGATGGCACTGAGGTAACGATGACGTCGACGATTGAGGGGCGTCCTTTATTGGGTTTGGAGAAAGATTTAAGCTTTGCGGGGCGGCTGCATGCGGGTGGCGATGAGGAAGCGTCTCTTATTATTGGTGCGGTGCGCAGTGATGGCAAGGGCAATTATTCTGCGGTTATAAAGGCGCATAAGGTTGGTTTGTTTGATATTTATCCTGTTTATAAGAGGCAAGCTATTTCTGGATTGTCTATTATTTTAGAAACCAAGCCTGATGATGGTAAGGACACGAAGCCTTCATCAGATAAATCTTATGTTTCTGTTGTGGATGGCCATGCGGATATTGTTGCCGATGGTAAGGATCTGACGTCGCTTTCTTTAAGCCTAGAAAATCAATATGGGGATGCTTTGATTGGCGCTGCCGATGATATACATGCAGCGATTATATTAGACGAGAAACCAATGGGTAAGGAGGTTTCGCACTGGGTTGAAACGTCTAGCGGTGTTTATAAGGCTGATTTTACGGCGTCTTCTATTGGGACCTACCATTTTGATATTGTGGTGCGTGGTGTTAAAATCAGCAAGACGGTTGAGAGCAAGCAGGTAGAGATTTATGGCCGCGGAGCGAGCGATGGCTCGACCCTTACGGCGCAAAGCGCTGCGGTTCTTGTTGGCCAGACAATTAGTCTTAAATTTGTGCCTCATGATTTTCGTGGTGCGTATAAAGAGCTTAACAAAAATTATAATAGCCTTGTTTTAGTGGCGCATAAGGGAGAAGATTTTTCTGCCCCTAGCTCGGATGTAAAATTATCGTCTTTGCAGTGGTCAGAAACCGATAAGGCTTATATCGCCACGGCGACAAGTCAGGTAGAAGGTGTTTATGCTATTGAAGCCTTGTTTTTAACGAAGGCGATAGGTTCTGGCCATGTGTTTAGCAAAATTGCCTTTACTAAACCAAATAAGGGCAATTCCTCTTTGCGTATTGATCCTGCTTCTATTTTTGCGGATGGGCAGCAACCAGCGCATATTATTTTCACATCAAAACAGGGGCTGATGGGCCTTGAAGATGGTTTAGACTTTGAAGCAGAATTTAAAGACACAGCTGGGCAAATTGTAACGCCGCCGCTGATTATTATTGATAAGGTTAAAAGCGAAGGCAAGGGGGTTTACAGCGCTCTTATTCGGGCGAATAAGGTTGGGGTTTTCAACCTTTACCCACGCTATGAGGGCAAGCGCATTACCGGTATGGTAAGCGTTTTAACAACGACGCCTGGAAAGAATAACAAGCCTGTACAAGATAAAAGCAAGCTGCGTATTGAGCCTGTTAGCGACATTGTAGCGGATAATGAAACTGCAACGACGTTAAAATTAGAATTGCGGAATGCGTTTGATGACCCGGTTACGGGGGTTGCCTCTTCTTTGTCAGCTTGTGTTCTTTTCAATAATAAGGATAGCGGAGACAAGCTTGTTAAGTGGGAAGAGGACAGCGCACACCAAGGGCTCTACACAGCGCCTTTTACAGCCAAATCCATAGGAACATATAGCTTTACTGTCTCGGTTAGGGGGGTAACGCTTATCTTCGCAGATGTTCATGTGCGCGGTCGTGGGGCGAGCGAGGGCTCTATATTAACAGCGCAGCCTCGTGCTGTTGCGCCGTCTAAAGAGGCCATTATCAAGCTGAGCTTTGTGCCGCAAGATGATTTTGGCCTTTATGAAGGGCTGGGAGACACAATAAGGCTTGTGGCACATCCTCTTGACCGTTCTACCATAAGCGATGATGTTGTTTTTGATGATAAGGGCTTAAAATGGTCGGCTAAAGATCATGCCTATATAACAACAGCGTGGTGTGAGCATGAGGGCGGCTATGTTGTTGAGGCACTGTTTTTAGGTAAAAAGATAGGCGCGGGAGGCGCAACAACTATTGTGCATTTTGGTGGGCCTGAAGACGGGAGCGCCATTGATGTTAATCCGAAGGTGATCCACGCCAATAACAGTGATCTTGCCACTATGACTTTCCTAGCAAAAGCAGGCGGTGAGCAGGTATGTGGGCTTGCCAAGGATTTATCCTTCCAAGCAGAGGATGACAAGCATCATCTTCTTGATTCTTCTGTGTTTAGCGTTAAAGACATAAGAGAAGACAAGCCCGGCGTGTATTTAGCGTCGCTTACGACCTACCATGTTGGCATAATTTATCTCTACCCTCTTTACAAGAATGTGCGCATAAAAGGGCATAATAAAGGCGGGGAATATGGCGATTTAAACACGACGATAGAAGGGCTAGCGCCGGATGATCAAAAACCGGATGCGGCACATTCTACCGTTACTTTAGATCCCAAAGAAATTGTTGCGGCCCATGCGGAGCAGAGCAAGCTAACGCTTGTTGTTAAAGATAGCCGTGACAACGCTATTACAGGTTTGGAAAAAGAGATTGCTGTTGAGGTGAAGAAGGATGGCGCTGCTGTTTCGAATGCCAAGCTCAGCGATTGGGTAGCGCAAGAGGGTTCAGCCGGCACCTACACCTCCTCGGTCAGTGTGTTAGAGCCTGGTCTTTACACCTTTGTTGTTAAAGCACGTGATGTTACGTTAGATACCAGTAAAATTGAATTGCATGGCCGTGGGCCTGAGGCATCTTCTCAAATAAAAGCGGCACCTCCTGTTGTGGTAAATAGTGGCAATTTTGCCAAGATCATTTTCTATCCTAAAGATCAGTGGGGCGTGTATGAAGAAAAGCTCACCCCTTATATTTCTTTGGTTGGGCATTTAGCTTCTGCGAAAGATACAAAGACGGAAGACGTTGTTTTAACCTCCCTGGCTTGGTCAGCCAGTGCTAAGGCCTATGTTGCGCATGCCTCCAGTACGCATGAGGGCAGCTATCTTATCGAGGCCTTGTTTGCTGGAAAACGTATAGGCTCCGCCGGTGTCATGGCCAGCCTTAAATTTACTCAAGGCGTCGATTATAAGTCTGAGATGGTGCCGCAGATTTTTGGCCGCAATACGCTTGCAAGCCACAATTTTGGTACCCTTACCCTTCACGTTAAAGACAAGCAGGGTAAACCGAATGCCGATTTTCTCTTAGAGAAATTTTCTACGGTCATTTTAGATAAAGACAATAAAGATATTACAAAGAACAGTGATATTGTTAACATCAGTAAATATGAAATGCCGCAGCCTGGCGTGTATACCGCACGTGTAGCGATGAAAATAGACGGACATTACACCGCACGGATTCTCTATGCTGATAGGAAAATAGACGGCTTGAACGATGCACCTTTTGCTGTTGGAGGTGATTATCCTATTGTAACAAAATTGTCAGCCCCTAAGGAGCATCCTAAAGCGCAACAGCTCTCTGTCTCATTATTTATTCAAAATTTAAATAACACCGCCTATGCAAACTTGCCTGTAGAGGGGCTCGGGGCTCGCATTACGCGTAGCGATTCTGCAGACGGAAAAGACGGCGAAGATGTAACAGATAAGAGCGATATTGTTAAGATCGTGCCAGATATAAACAGCAAAGGCCCAGGGGATTACCAGCTTTTTGCAACTTTCTACAAATCAGGCTATTACACGCTAAAACCAACCTATTATGGTTTTGAAATGGAATTGGCAAAAGATATAAAGCCTGCTTGTATCCGTATTTGCTCGGATACAATATTTGGCCCTAAATCTCATTTATATAGCGAAGATAAAAGCGTTGTTGCCGATGAAGCAGATTACGCCACTATCAGCTTGCTAGCCGTATCGGAGGATGGCGATGTTCTTCCTCATTTAGATACAACTAAGCTCTCCTTTTATATCACAGATGCGGATGGCACTGTGCTTGATCTGACAAAGCTTCCTTCACCAATAAAAATAGAAAATAAGGATAAAGGCTTGTATACAGCGCAACTTTTCGTACCTATGGGAACTAAACCAGGCTCCTATACAACGGCAATGCGCTACAATGGTAAAGAGATAAAAGGCGTAGATACAATTCAGCTAGAGGTGGTTGCCCCTACGGTGGACCCCGACAAAACCACCTTTACCGTGGCGCCAGCAAAAATTATGGCCCATAAAAAGCAGAATGCTATTATTGCTATTTTTGCCAGTGATCACCAAGGGCGTCATCTGACATGCTTTGATCCTAGCGAGTTTTCGGTGCATATTTTTGAGGAAAGTGGGGAAGATATCACAAAAGATGCACAAAAGGTCACGCTTTCTGCCATGCATGTCGCCAATGGCCGCTATGTACAAAATGTTGCGTTGGAATATACAGGCAAGCATGAGATCGCCCTCTATATACATGGAGAAAGGGTAGAAAAACTAGCAACGAGGCCTCTGTTTGTGAAATTAGAGCCCCATGCTGGTAATACTTGGTTGAAGATGGCGCCTGCCTCCTTCCATGCCAATGAAACGGGTTATCTGATTCTTACTTTAACAGATGCCGATGAAAAGAAACTGAAAGATTTTGACCCAGAAAAGCTTCAGGTAAGTATTTATTATACTGAGAATAATCAACAGGTGTCTGCTGATGGCTTTGTAGCGGAAACTTTCCGCAAGGTAAAGGGTGGCAATGGCGTGCTCACTTATATTTGCCCTGTTACGATGAAGGTAGAGGGGTTCTTCAGCGCGAAAGTGACCTATACTCAAGATAAGAATTTTCCAATTCTTAATAAAGCACCTTTTATAGTAACGCCTTCGCATGCCCCTTATCTGCTTGAACTTTATGGCCCTAGCGTTTTAAACACCGATTACCAAGGACGGGTGGATTGTACGCTTGCTGCCAATCCAGAAGGGGGCGCTGCCTATAATTTGCTGTTGAAATCTCCTGAATTGTTATCCTTACAGGTGAAATATAAACAGGCCTCAGAAAGTCCGGATTCTTCCAGCAAGTGGCAAGATGTTACGCATAATACCAGCTACGTCCAGCCTGATAATGTTAACGTTCAAGTAGATACCTTCCATCACGGCGCGGGGGGGTACGGCTATGGTTTGTTTGTCTTGTTCCATAAACCAGGCTATTATAGAGTGACCCCAACCTTTGGTGGAAAGCCTATAGAGGCGGGTAGTAAAGCAAATATTAAACCACTGATTATTAAAGTGCTCCGCGACAATAAAGACCGCCACAAAGATAATGTGACAGCTACACGCGTGGTGCCACAAATTATGGGCTATGCCGATGGACAGCGCGGGTATTTATTAATCGACGTTTATGATCAAGAAGGCAACCCACAAACGGGCATGGACTCTGAAAAGTTTTCAGCAACCATAATGAGTGCCGCTGGCGCAGAACTATCGAAATCAATTCTAATTGACAAATTTAAAGAAACAAAGCCTGGCGAGTATACCGCTTTGGTAACCGTGCCTGACAATAACACCTTCCGCGGTCCTGCCTATGCTTCAGCAAGTTATGCAGGCAAGGTGCTTCCTGGTTCGGAGCATGTCTCCTTTACTATTGCTAGAAACAACCCTTCTATAGAAGGCTTTAGGATCTTGAATAATGAGGCGATAGCGGGGCAGTCAGCAACAGCTGAAGTGAATAGTTTACATGATGCGCATGCAGGTTCTTATAGCGGCTATTTACCAGAGAAGCTCTCTTTGAAAATTATTGAATTTGCTAAAGCAGACGATCTGGTGGGGAAAGACGTAACAGATAATGCCGATATTGTGACCATTGAGAAGTGCAAGCAAGGCGCTGCCTCTGGGGGCCGGTATACATTAGACTTTACCATTAAAAAGCCTGGCTATTATAGCGTTTCTCCAACCTATTATGGGGAGAATATGACCTTGGCAAAAGGCGCTGGAGCAGAGCTTGTCCATGTGATGGTTGGTGAAGCGGCGGCCCGCGCTGCCCTTGCGCGCGCCAAAACAAAGCGCCTACAAACCAAATAAGCAAGCCTATTAGGCGGCAAAGCTAGAGCAGGTTAGGCGCTGCGAAACCTTCTGTCTCTCTTACCCAAAACTTGCGCGTATTTTCCTAAGAAGCTAGGGTGCGGTTGGAGCACGCACCCTAGCTAAGCACAACACCGCTTTATATGATTTGGGGATGGCGGCGGCTTTTTGCCCCTAGCAATCCTGCCAAGCAAGATAATAAGGCCGTGATAATAACTAAAAATAAGCTTAGCGTTGCGGTTTTGTCTATAAGCTTATTAATTTCCATTTCTTGCTGTATGGGCAAGACAGGAGGAACGAAAGAGGAAATTTGTGGTAAAGGCGCAGTAAGTAATTTGTTGGCCGTTTCTAGCGCTGCGGTAGATTTTACTTGAAGCTGTTTGTACGCATCAATAGCTTGTTGCGCCATTTGCTCTGCTTCCGCTGCAGGACGCCCCGCATTTGTTAAGGTAATAACCACATTGTTTTTATCGATGGGCTTGTTAATTTCCGTAATAGCGTTTTGAATTTGTGCTTTTAATTCTTGTAGCGCAGAGGGGAGCTGTTGCGGTGCGGTTCTAATTGTTTTTAATAATTTTTTTAAGGGTTCTTTGGCTTGCTCAATTTGTTCTCTAATATTTTTAGTATTAAGCGCGGGGACATCTGTACCGTTTAATATTTTTTTTATTTCGTCTTCCTTCGTTGTGATCAAGGCTTCCAGTTTGCTTGTTTGTAGCGCAAGCCAAGGAAGACCAGCAGAAGATAGCTGCCCATGATAGAAAGCGTGTCGAGAATAATTGTTAAAATTTTTGTGCATGCCCATAGTGGTGACGAGCCCCATCACTAAAATACAAAATGCCCAAAAGAGAAAACCATGGAGAATGCCAGACGTGCCGGCAATATGCCCGCACAAAAATGCACCTATCAAAAAACTTACCAGAGGAATAAGAACAAAAGTGAGCTGTTTGGCAAAGCTATCAATATTTATGGAAGTAAACCCATCATAAAAATGCACGAACCCCAAACTTATGGCCGCAAGGGAAAAAAGCAAACAACTGATGATCATAGTCAGAAAGCCGGCTATGATTGCTCCCAAATGGATTTTTTTATGGGGAGAATAAGGCGCGGCAAAAACACCGCTCTGGTGAGAGGGAAAATTTCTATGGTTTTCCATGGGATTTATCCTTTATATCTAAAAGTGCTTCTAACTAAATAGAGTTCGCTGTTTTTTTGTCTATATTAATTTTGTCTAGAAATGTGCTTTTTTCTTGGCTGTCGTGTTATTTTGTGTTAACCCTAGCGCTAAAGTTGCCCTTATAGCTCAGCTGGTAGAGCACCTGATTTGTAATCAGGGGGTCGGGAGTTCGAGTCTCTCTGGGGGCACCATCATTATTTCAAAAAGGGGATAGATATAATGAAGGTTTCAGATGCAAGAAAAACCGTTTTTTAGCGTTTCCCATAGCGGCAGAGGGGTCATCAGCGCTAATTCTTTAAATATTGATGCTGGATCTGCTTTTTGATCGGCGCTTTATTGCGGCGTTTAGATTTGTCTTTATTTGTTTTAAAATCTAGCCTCCTGTTGGTGCTATTTGGGTTTAAAGCTGTGATTGATATATGCCTACGCTATGATTGTTTTTCTAAACTCTCGATATTAGTGTCTTTTCTTAAGCCGCGCTCTTACTCCGTAAAAATTGCTTTGCCCCTGCTTGTAAATGGTTTGACGCTTGCGCGCAGGGGTATAAAATTTGAGTAATATTAGGAGTTTTCATAAGTGAAAAGCATTGAGAATATAAGGGGCAGCGTCTAATTTAACCTTTGCTTTGTATTTTTACGCTAAACAATAAGATTATCGGGGGGTATCTTATGTCAGAACAACATACAAAATTTCTCTATAATATAGAGACAACAGAAGGCGGTAGAGGCTCGATTTACTATTCTAGTAACGATCTCTTTGTCTCCCCTGTGAAGCTTAGGCGCTTTTTTTGTTTGTTACAAATATCAAGCTTTATTAAGCAAGAATTTGCTTCTCTGATTCTGCCCGAAAACAAAGCAGAAGCTATTTCTTCCTTTTCAAAGAAAATTTTAAAAGAAGCAGATAAACTATCTTTCAAAAATTCTAACCTCTAGTACGGCGGCCAACGGGCTATAGAATAAAATTTTTTCTATGCAAAGGAGTGGATAACATTTTTGCTTAGTGGCAAAAGCTCTTTTACTAGTTGCATCCAGACAAAAAATTGCCATAATACAACTCAAGGTTTATATTTTGCAGGATATAGTAAACCGAAATATGGTGGCTATATAGGCGGGGCATATATTACCAATTTAAGGGGGAATAATGTCGCAGAAACGCAATACGCCTAAATTTAACACCAAGATAAGAGAAGAGACCCAAGTGGGCGATTCGTTAGAGGAGGAGTGCGCGTGTGTTGATTCATTCTTACCTTGTGTTGACGGAACGAAATTACATAGGTTGTTTTGCTTTATCAAAATGCTTGATGTTTTAGAGGCGGAGACTTATGACATTGAGCTGAACAAAGCGCAATATAAACGCTTAACGTCTTTTATAGACGTATTAAAGGATGAGAGTGAGGCGTTGTATGATACCATAACGGCAGGGTCTTAATAAGCTTTTCCTTTAGCGGAAAAGGAAGGTTTATCAAGCAGTTAGCTGTTGGGGATGCTTTTTGTTACGAGATTTAGGATGCTTTTTTATTGTTGCGCCTGCTTCTTTCTCTTTAGCAAAAATAATTTGGCAAATCTGTGGATTTTGATTAAAAAAATTTCAAAAACACTCCTAGCTATGCAATCATGAACACATAAAATACTGTGTAAATCATTGTATTGGGCGCGGTGAGAGCTTAGTCATATGGCTAGGCGCATCGCGGGATAGCGGGGGTGATTTATGTTGGGTCTCTGGGCGCGCCGGCACAGGCTGGCAGCCTGTGTTGTGTTATTTTCTTATTATTTTTTTATTGTTTCTTGCTGTGGAGCGGGCGCCTATGTGAGGAGAAGTTATACAACCTATGACTGTAGTCACAGATCTCGGCTAGAGCTTTCGGCCACCCCTCTTCGGGTGTTTCCTTTTGCTACGAAGCTTTATGTTCTGAATGATAGCTATCAAATTCCTTTTCTTTGTCGCACTTATAATATTACCCCGCATTTGCTAAAAATTTTAAACGCGAGATTGTTACAAGGCCTTCCTCTCGAATCGTTAAAGCAGGGCGATATTATTATTATCCCGCAACATAGATTGGCTTATCCTTTTCCTCAGAGTTCTTCTTTGAAAAATAATGGCGAAGCGTACCTTGAAAATATGGCGCGCAGTTTAAGCGAAAGGTCTTTTAAACAGGCTATTATTAATGAAGCGAGTACTGTGGCGTCTACAAAAATGGAAAATTTTCTTAACCGCTATGGACCGGCTGCCGTGGAGCTTAATTATAGTGATAAGTTTCATTTAGATCGTGCTGATTTAGATGTATTGTTACCGCTGTGGGATTGTCCGCAATATTTGTTTTTTGTCCAAGGCGGGGCGCATCGCTCCGCTGCGCGTCTACAAAGCAGTGTTGGTGCTGGGCTTCGTTATTTTTCTCAGTTTTGTGTCATTGGTGGGAATGTTTTCTTCGATTATGATTTTAAGCACACGGTGTCCCGTTTCGGAGCGGGGCTAGAATATGGGCGCGATTTTCTGCGCCTTTCTGTGAATACTTATTGGCACTTATCGCATTGGGGCATTGCTCGTGATGACAATTCTTCTGTTGAACGCGCAGCAAATGGGTGGGATATCAGGGCAGAGGCCTATTGGCCTTCGCATCCGCAATGGGGCGGTAAGCTTTTCTATGAGAGCTATTTTGGTAGGAACGTGGTATTTGGGCAGGCGCCATCTGGCACACAGAACCCTTATGCGGTAACGCTTAATGTTAACTACACCCCCGTGCCTTTGCTCGCTTTCAATGCCAATTATCAGCTCGTTTCTGAACAAACGCCCGCTGTTATTAGAAAAGGCAGCTTTGATCTTGGTGTGCGCATGAATTACCAATTAGGTGTCCCTCTTTCCAGCCAGCTTGCACCCAGTGCTGTGAAGAAAATGCACACGCTTATGGGCAGTCGCTATGATTTGGTAAGTCGGAATAATGATATTGTATTAGAATATAAAAAAAATTCTTTTATAACGCTTTCTGCTCCTACACAACTGGTTGTAGAGGGAGAAAAGAGAAAAATTTTCCCCCTATCGGTACATTCGCAATGGCCTATTAAAGAGGTAAGTTTTTTCCCTCTGGACGGGGGTTTTAGGGAGCGGGGAGGGAGTATAGCTGCAGATGAAAAGGATTTCACTAAGGCTTATTTAGTGGCACCGCGGTATGATTTTACTTCGATGCAAAAAAACCTATTCACAATCAGAGCACAAGCTGTAGATAGCCAAGGCCACCTTTCCAATAGCGCGACGATAAGCATAATGCTTAAACCGCCACAAAAAAATGATTTCCGTATAGATTTCGACGTAAAGACAGTACATCTTAGAGTAGGCGGTGGTGAAAAAATATTAACCTTTACGTTAACCAAAAATGGTGCGCCTTTCCAGCTTAATGTAAAAAGATTGGGGTTGGTGATTAATCCGGTTTCTAATGGTGCGGATAAAATTTATGAAATGCTTGCGCAAGAGCAAATTAGCAGCGTTTTGTCAAAGATTACCCCTGCGGCTCAACCAGGTGTTTATCAATTTGCTGTGAAGCCAGCGGAAAAAGCTGAAATTTTTACTATCACCCCTGCGGTAAAAGACTTAGCCAACCTGCAAACCACTAGTGTGAAAATCGTTGTAGGAAAAGATGAGGACAAGCACGATAAAAGTTTTGTGGTAGATTCTAAGAAATCTACCGCAGAAGTATATCCTACAAATGTTTTAGCCTCAGGCTGCAGTAAAATTAATGTATCTGGCTATTTAGCAGATAAGGATGGCAATAGATTTCATACAGAAGATAGACAGCCTGTAAAGCATGTTAGCATTGAATTGCATAGCGGTTCTGCCACTGGACCCGTTATAAAAAGTGTGGAGGCTGAGGTAAGCCCGCAGGACGGAGCGTTTAAGGCTTTAGCCGTGCCTATTTTGGCAGAAAAGCCTCTACGCTATTATCTTACTGTCCGCTGTGGTGATGTGGTTATAAATTCTGGCAAGGCTATAGCCATTTTAGTATGAGGTTTAGAAGAAGAGTTTTCTTCTTTACAGGCCGCCCCAGATGCCGCCCCAGCGGATGGGATAACGCCCCTTACGCTGAAGCTATATGCAAGAGATCAGTTTGGAGATGTATCTTCTGTAGCAGAAGGTTTTAAGCAATATGTATCTTTTCGTTTTTTTAATGAAAATGGACAGCCCATAAAAGAAAAGATTTTTTCCTTTACGGGCGCGCTGCACTGGGACGCAGAAAGTGGCGCCTTTGTCGCGGCTGTAGTGTGTACAAGAAAGGGCAGTTATAGAGCAGAAGCTTTGTGGAACGGGAAATCGGTAGGGAAAGGGATTTTTTCTGCTGTGCATTTTAATAAGGATAAAGAGGATTTTACTATAGATGAGGATAAGTCTACGTTTTTGGTGAATATGAAGTCTTGTTGTGGTCCTTTATCAGAGCCGCTTCCCTTAACATTTATTTTTAAGGCAAGAAATAAAAACGGCAAGCAGATTGTTTTTGGCAAGGACGATGTGAATCTCACTTTTATTTTCCCGCATACAAGGCAAAGATTTAATTTAAAGTATTTTCCAGGTGTTGATATGAACACACGGCTTGTACAGGGGGGTAAAAATTTTGTCGCCGAGCTTGAAACAAAGGAACGATGGGGCTTGGTGAAGGTCTTTCCTGTTTATAGGGGGCAGCCGCTTTTTCGTTTAGCTAAGGCCGTTACCTTATGCGTGAATGGTAAAAGTTTTGTACCAGATCAAGATAAATCTTCCTTTTCATGCGGTTACGCAGACAATTCCATCGTTGCAGATAAGGAGCAAAGTGTACGTTTTGTAGGGAAGCTGGTCAACAAATATGGCGATTTTGCCGTAGGGGGAGAGGTTGATTTGACAATTGCTCCTCAAGATGGCGTCTTTGGCAGCCCCATACATTGGAAGGTTAAGCTAGATAATTTTGGCACGTTTGCGACTGTAGTCCAGACCGATAATTGTACTGAAGGAAGATACGGCATTAATGTTACTTACTGTGGCCGTCCGGTTATTTCTTCTCCTATGGTTTTAAAAGTACGGGGATTGTCGGGACATTCTTCGTTTCAGATACCAAGGCAGGGGCGCGTTGCGTCGCCAATAAAAATACTGTTTTACCCAGCAGACAGCGAAGGCAGATACTTTTCTCGTGAATCTGTATGGCCACAAGTTTATAACCGAATTTCTTTTCAGCTGGTTGATGAGGGAGGCCATAGTGTTCCTACAAGTCTTGCTGTTATAACCAAGCCTATTTGGGATGCGCAGGCGCAAGCTTTAGCGATGACAGTAGCAGTCAGAGAAGTAGGGGCATACAGAATACAAGCTAATTGGTGCGGTAAGAAAGTAGCCGGAGCTATTTCAGAACCGATCAATTGCTCTCAGATTTCACAAAAGCCCCAATTTAAAAAATTATAAAACTGTTTATAGGTTGTTGGCGTCCTCCGCTAGTAGGAACAGTAGCTAAGGCAATCTCGTCGTTATACCCGTTAAAGTTTATAAAATAAATCCTACTCTAGAGCGCCAAATGGTTAAATCTGTGTCGCATGATTCGCTTAATTTGCCTTTATTGCCAGAGAAGCTAAATTCTGAAGCGTCTGATTCTCTAAGGGCAATCAAAAAAAGGTTGATTTTTGGTAAACGCCATGATAGAGGCAACGAATCTGCACCAGCCTTGGAGGCTTCCTGCGGGTTTGTTGATGGCGGCGTATTTTTATACGAGGTTGTTTTAAAGGGCTGCGCAATGTCCGAATAGTTTTATTGGGCTCAGGGGGGAAAAAATGACTACTCTAACACATGGAGTTTTTGGTCGTGTAATTTCTTACATAACATTTTTAACATATTGCTTTGTAGCAACTTTATTGCCTCTTGAGGCATCGGTTGCTTATACGGGGCATTTGTCTCATCAGCATGGGCGGGTGAGCCACATAACTGCTGCTGCGAAAGCGCAACGGGGTCATTCTGACAATAATAATCCTGCTTCGGGTTTTTCGCCGCCGCCGAGTGATGGTTCGACCTATCTTGAGGGGCAGCCGCAATCGGGGTTTTCTGCCCCAAGGCAGCTCTATGCTGCTTCAGCTGCAAGTTTCCCGACGAAAGTATATATTGCTGTTGGTGCAGATAGTGTTGAATCTATAGCTGCGCGTTATCATGTTCCCCCTTCTGTTATTCGCTCTCTTAATCAAGGCCAGATTGCGTCTGGCCGTCGTCTTAGCCCGGGCGACGTTATTATTGTTCCTCAATCCCCTGTTGTTGCCAATTCCTCTGGTGCGCCTTTAAGTTTAGGAACCTCCTATGCGCAGGCTGCTTCAGGCTGGTTAGATCAAGCTGCCCAGATCTTAACAAGTGATGATAAAAAACAGAGTGTACAAAATTTAGCTATAGGATCTGTTAGTAGCTATGTAAATGGAAATGTTGCCAATTGGCTTAATCGCTATGGTACAGCGAATGTTAATATAAGTGTGGATGATCATTTTTCGTTGAAGAATTCTTCCTTGCAAGCTTTATTCCCGCTTTGGGATAAAGGAAGGCGTTTGGTCTTTGTGCAAGGGGGTGTTCATCGCTCGGGAGATGGACGTTTAGAAAGTAATATTGGGACAGGGATGCGTTACTTTGCCAACACTTACATGGTGGGTGGTAACGTTTTTTTAGATTATGATCTTTCTAATCGCATTGGGCGTTTAGGTGCAGGTGTTGAGTATTGGCGTGACTTTTTACGCTTGAATGCTAATGGCTATTATCGTCTTTCAAATTGGTCTCCTCTGCTTAAAGGCGGTGGGGATGAAGCTAATTATCTGGCGCGTGCGGCCAATGGGTTTGACTTGCGGGCGGAAGGATATTTGCCTAATTTTCCTCAATTGGGCGCGAGCTTAGCTTATGAGCAGTATTTTGGTCAGGGCGTTGGCCTTTCTGGGAAAGAAAATTTAAGATATAACCCTTATTCTGTCACTGTGGGGCTTAATTATACGCCGGTTCCTTTGGTGACATTAAACGCTAATTACCAAGTTTCTGGAGCGTTTAATAATAAAGAACAGGTTGCTGATAAGGCTACAGACCAAGCGGCTTCTGAAGCGAAGAACAAGAATTCCAGCTTTAATTTAGGGGCGCAATTAACCTACCGTTTTGGCGTTCCTTTATTCTTGCAGCTCGACCCTCATGCTGTAAAAAGTTTACGGACGATGGCTGGAGGTCGTTATGATCTCGTCAACCGTAACAATGATATTGTTTTAGACTATAAAAAAGTTGTAACGATCCGTCTTGATATCCCTCAGCAATTGAGTGGTCACTCCCATGAAAGTATTAATTTGCCGGTAAGGGTGATTTCCCCTTCCCCTGTTAAAGATTTGATTTGTAAGGCTCCTGCTTTAGAGGCCGCGGGGGGTAGCTTTACGAAGAGACCGGATTTAAGTGGTCTTACCGTTATTTTGCCGGCGTATAATTTAAGTAGCCAGAACATCTATCCTTTAGAAGTGCAGGCGGCTGACGGTAAAGGAAATATTTCTAAGGTAGCAACAACGCATATCACTGTTTTGCCAAATGGCAATTCAGATAAGGTTACAGGAACCTTTAGTCCACAATGCCAAACTATCTTTTTGAAAGATAATAAAGGGCGCCCTGCTGTTTTCTATTTGGCGTTAACAGATGCTAGCGGCTCTGCTGTTAAGGTTGATGTGGACAAGCTTAAAGTTCGTGTAGAGGAAACGCCGCGCGGCACCCCTTCCGCTGTTGTCGATGGGTTTAAAATTGCTGACAACGGACAATATGAGTTGGATGTGCACCCTGGTGCGACGGCGGAGCATCTTGCTTTAACCCCTTACTTGGCAGATAAGAATGTTGCCAATTTGCTGCAAGTTGGGACGGCGCAGCTGTCTATCGTCTCTGGATCGGATGATGATGATTTTGATAAAGATAAAAAGGTAAAAGTTACTTTCACAAGTGATAGTCAGGGCGGAAAAATAAAAGCAGATGGTAAAGCTTCTGTTTCGCTGTTTTTAACCTTAAAACGCGACGATGTTGCTTTGACGGGCGAGGTTGCCAATATTTCTTTTGACGTCAAGTTAGATGGTAAGGATGTTGCTAAGGATCAAATTAAAATTAGCAATATTGTTGAAGATCCTTTAGGTTCTGGGCGTTATGTGGGCCATTTGACGACAAGCCGGACAGGTAAGATCACTTTAGTTCCAAGGTTCAAAAAATCTGTCTTTACTGAAGATCAGCTCAGCTTAGATGCGTATTTAGGAAAAGGCGATTTTGTACCGGACGTAGAAAAGTCCACGCTTGTTTTAGAGCCTAATAAGCAGCAAATTTTTGGAGATGGTAAAACTGTTGTCCGTTTAAGCTATACGCTGCGCGACAAGAGGGGCAATTTATGTACGGAGCGTTTAGATGCTTCCGATGTTGCTATTAAAGAGATCGTCACCAAGTCGCCCAAGGGGCATGATGATTCCCCAGAGGCGGCAGCCGATGGAGAAGGTAAGGCTTTACCTTTAGATTTTGCTGATGGTGTTTATACCTATTCTGTTGCCTATAAGATAGGCGATGCAGGGCGGCATATTTTTGTTCCCTATCTAAAAAATCAGGCTTTAGAGGACAAAAAATGTTCTCTTGATGTACGTGGTTTGGATGATAAATCTTCTTTAGATATTGTTGATGACCCTGATAGCGCGCTTTCTGACAAAATCTCTTCTGGTTTTGTTAAATATTTAAGCTTTCATCCGCATGACTATTTAGGGTGGAATTTTAGAGGTCTCGATGTAGCGGATGCTGTCAGCTTTAAGGTTTATAAAGAGCAAGAGGGCACAGAAGAAAGCTCTTCGGCGCGCATTGTTCTGCCTCTGATTTGGTCAGAAAAGAGAAACGCCTATCTTGTTAAACTTTATGGTCTTTTGCCAGGTACGTATTGGGTTGATACGTGGTTGAAGAGTGAAAATCGTGCTCTTACAAAACGTGTAAGGGTAGAGTTTGAAGATTATGATCTGAAATCGCATGCTGAATTTTCTGTTACGCCAAGTGATTTAAAAGCAGATAATGTTGAAAAAGCGGTTGCGCGGCTTAAGATTTATGACGATAAAGGGCGGCCTTTAACGGGGTTAAAAGAGGACCTTTCTCTTTATTTCTCTTTGAAAGATTCTGGAGAGCCAATAGGTTTTGCGGGTATAACGACCTATGGCCCTATGCAAGAAACGGCACCTGGTATATATACGCGGGCGTTTTCTACCAACAGAACGGGCACCTTATATGTGATGCCACGGTTAAACGTTCATGATCTGGTGAAGAAGCCAGCTGAAGTGCATTTGCACTATTCGGGAGATTTTGTTGTAGATCCGTCTCGCATTTCTATTAAAGCTGAAAAACCTCAGATTATTGCTAATAATCAGGATAGGACGGTTTTAGATATTTATGTGGAAGATAAAGTTGGCAATCTTCCTCCACAGCCCTTATCTGGCTCGTTGATAATAACGGAAGTAAAGGATTCTGGGCAAGAATCTACTATTGTTCCGCAGTTTGATGCGGCGCGTCACATTTATACGGTTTCTATAAAATCTGCTGAAATTGCTGCCTATACGATCAAAGCCTATTATGATGGTGGGGAGAGAGCTTCTGCCACGATTTATGCGCGTGGGGTTGGCTCCACCTCTTCGTTGACAGCCAATCCAAGTAGCGTGCCGGATACCAAGCGCGTTTCTTCTAAAATCATCCTGCAGGCTCGGGATAAATTTAGCGCGCAATCGGATATTGGTGTGTTCAAAGGGTTTAAGCCGCAAGATGTGCAGCTTAGAGTTTTTGAAGAAAACGGCAGTGCTGCTCAAACTGTCAGCTTAACGGATCTTTCTTGGTCGGAAGAAGATGGGGCTTATGTTGCCAAAGCAAGTTGCGGAAAGACGGGAAGCTATAAAATACAAGCATATTTTAATGGGGCGCCGGTAACCAACGTTGTGACGCTTATCCACTTTGTCTCTGTTGATAAAGAAATAGCGCAGATTAGCGTAAAAGACCCTTCTATCCCTGCAGATAATGCGACAGAAACACAAATCATTTTAACTGTCAGATCACAGGATAAAAAGATTCCGTTTCAACATTTAGAGAAGGAACTTTCTTTTGTTCCCGCCTATGCGCATGGAGATGCTTTAGAGTTTGGTGATGTAACAATTGGCGAAGTTTCGGAAACAGCGCCTGGTGTTTATCAAGCCTCTATAAAATCGCAGCGTAGTGGTTCTCTTCGGATTTACCTTGCTTATAAGCAGCAGATGAAATACGACGTTGTGGCTTCCTTGGTTGTGGCACCGGTCAAGGGGCATAGGCCAAATCCAACAAATTCTAAGCTGACGTTGAAAACGTCGCAAGAAATCATCGCGGATAATAAGGAAACGGCCACTTTACAGTTGAGCCTTTTAGATGATCATAAAAGCGCTGTTCCAGATTTTGATGTGAAAGCGATCAAAGTTGATCCTGTCTTAACCGGCTCTACCTTGCAACCTGGGGATGCTGTGGTGAGCGATTGGCAGGTTGGGTCTGCGCCTGGGCTTTATACGGCAAGCTTTACCACGAAAAAACCTGGGCGGTATAGCTTTAACGTTCAGTTGGGGCAAGAGGCTCTTCCTACGCAGGAGGCCTATGTTTCAGCCCGTGGTATTGAGACGGCAAGTTTATCAATTGTGCCAAATGCGCTTACGCCTGCGGGGCAGGTGCCAGCAAAAGTAAGTTTTGTTGCTAAAGATAGCTTAGGCGTTTATGAAAGATTTGTTGAAAAAGGCCTTATCAAATTAGTCGCGCATGAGGGGGAAAGCGCTTCTTCCCCTATTACGGATAAGGTTGTGCTTGGGCCGTTAAAATGGTCGGCGCAAGATTCTGGCTATGTAGGAACGGCTAACAGCGCGCAAGCTGGCAAGTATTTGCTTGAAGTTTTATTTGAAGGCAAGCCAATTCCTGTAAAGGGTGCTGTGGCTTTAGTTTCGTTTGCCAACCCAGTTGACGAGAATTCTTCGCTCTCTATTGCGCCTGCTACGATAAAGGCCAACAACAAGGATTCTGCAGCGCTTGTTTTATTGGCGAAAGCTGGAAATGTTGGGATTTCTGGGTTAAAGGTCAGCTATGAGGTAGAGCTAGAGAAGGCAGATGGCAGCTTAGAGAAGCTAGACCCTAGTGAATATACGGTTTCCGCTGCCCAAGAGCTGACGCAAGGCGCGTATACGTCGCAATTTACAACCACGCGCATTGGCAGCCTACATATTTATGCTTGTATAGATAGTGGCAAAGGGCCTCAACGTTTAGGGCAACGTTGTTCAGGTGTATTAACAACGACGGCGCCTGATGATCAAAAAATTGACCAAACAAAGACGAGTTTTGAGGCGGACCCTGATTCAATTATTATCACAAATAAGCCTGAAGCGGTACTTACCTTAACAGCTGTGGATGTTAATAAGAATCCTGTTGGCGGTGTTGCGAAGAAAATTGTTGCGAAGGTAAAAAAGCAAGGCAGTGTCACAACAGATGCGCAAATAATTGGTTTTTCTGAAAGCAAGCTTGGGGTTTACACCTCTCCATTTAAGGCGAATGCGGCGGGCGTTTATACTTTTGACGTTTCGGTTGACGGTGTAGCTGTTAACACAAAAGACGTAAAGGTTACAGCGATTAATGTTGTTTCCGACAATATCTCTTTAGAGTTATTGCCGCAACAAGCGGGTTACGCTGCTGGATCACATGTTGAAGCGCATGTTATGGTTAAGGGCCCAGGCAACAAATCGCATAATGTTGGGGAAGATACTCTTACGCTTATAGGGCGTGGCTCGGACAAGAAAAGTGATGCACCTGATTTAAAAATAGGGAAGCTTATTTGGTCGGAAGAGGATGGTTATTATAAAGGGGATCTTTCCTCTGATACGGTCAAGAAATATTGGGTAGAAGTTGAATTTTTGGGCAAGCCCATTACGCCAAAAGCGGTTGGACAGTTTGTCGACTTTATCTTCCCTGATGGGGGCAGCTCGTCGATAAAGGTTGCTAAAGATACGATCATCGCTGACAATAAAGACAGCACGATGATTACTTTGGAGTTGAAGAATGGCTCTGTTATTTTTCCAGGTCTTTCTGCAAAAAACCTTGCATTCCAAGTAAAATTAGATGAAGGCAATGAAGCTTTAGCGGTTGGGGATGTAACACTTTCCGGTATCCAAGAATCCCCTGAAGGCTCTGGGATTTATGTTGCTACTATCTCTACGGTTCGCACGGGTGTTTTGCAGCTACAGGCTAAAGTTTTTGGCGAGGTATTAGAGGGGTGCGTAGCAGAACTGAAAGCGAAAGCACCGGATGACCAAAAGCCTGACCCAAATCGTTCTAAAATACTTATTAACGGCAAGCAAATGGGCCAAGATATTGTGGCCGATGGCACCGACAGCGTCGAATTGTTGCTCTCTCTTAAAGATGAACATAATAATTTAATAACAGATGCTGCCAATATTAATAAAATAAATGTAACTGCTCATTTGCAAAAAAATGCCATGAGCGGAAGTGTTGGTGCAGATACGATTGAAGTAGGTCCATGGAGTCCTAATAAAAATGGTTATGCAGCGCAATTTAAGACAAAAACTATAGGCAAGTATTCTTTTACTATAAAATATGACGATGTAGATTTAGACAGTAGTCAAATGTATGTCCAAGCCCGCGGGGTAGGACCACATTCTTTTGTTACAATGCCGCAAGGTGCTATTACTCTACCGAATGCAACTTCTAAAATAGAACTAGATCTGTTTGCTGTTGATGGTATGACGCCTCCGTCTACTGTTTTGGCTGATCATAAAACATTAAAATTTGTAGGGCATCGGTCTGGCTCTTCGGAGGTTTCAAAAGATGTAAAATTTACTACACCTGTTTGGGTTATTGAAAAGAATGCTTATGTTTCTTATGCTACTAGTTCTGTAGAAGGCAAATTTGACGCTGAAATATTATTTAATAATGCTCCAGTAGGGAACGGCCTTAAGCAGCTCATTGAATTTACCACACCTAAAAATAATGATTTTATTATTAGTGTTGCCCCAGCTAGCATCATTTCGGATGATAAACATCAGGCCATTGTTAGCTTAGTAGCGCAACGTGAAGGCAAAAGAATTACCGGCCTGAAGGATGACATTTCATTCGAGTTTGGTTTCAAAGATAATAAGCCAATACAAAAAGCTGATATTACTGTAAGCAATATTTCAGAAAATAGCCCAGGTATTTATCAGATATCTTTAACAAGCGCTCGCGCCGGTGTGTTGCATATTTATCCTTTATACAAGCAAGAACGGATTGAAGGGCGGCAGGCAGATTTAACCATCTTCCTACCAAATAACCAAAAGCCTGATCCTGATAAATCTACCCTAACGGGGGATGACGAAGTTATTGCTGATAATACGCATCAAGCAACCTTAATTTTCACGGCAGAGGAACAGCATGGTAATAAATTACCCGGTTTAAATTTGAATGACTTTGAGCTTCTTACCAAACTTGATGGTAAGCCAGTAGCTTCTATAAAGCCAGTTTCTTGGGAAGAAGAAGAGACCGTTGGCGTTTACACAGCAAAAATCCTTTTGCCAAACAGCGGCTCTTATAGCTTCTTGCTCAATTATAAAGATTCACCGGCGACAAAAGTAGAAAAAACAATAAAAGGACGGGCAGCAACCGAGGGTAAAATAACCGCTGTGCCATCAATGGCAGCGCCAAGTTCAGAGCAAAATATAAAATTAAGTTTTGTTCCTACCGATGCGTTTGGCACTTATGAAAAATTTGGCGATGTTGTTAGCTTACGTGTCCTTTTAAATGATCGTAAAACACTAGCTCCTGCTAGCGTGCATTTAGGTAAGCTCCAGTGGTCGGATGTTGATAAAGCCTATGTTGCCAATATTGGTAGCGAAAAGGTGGGCGAGTTTGTTGTAGAGGCTTTATTTACTAAACACGCGATAGGTTCTGGGGTTTTTGCCAATATTAAATTTGTAGAGGCGAATGGTAGTAACTCGCGCTTTGAAGTTACGCCTACTACCATTGTTGCTAATGGGCAAGCCAGAGCGATAGCACGCTTAACGCTGCGTTCTGCAGATAATAAACCTATTTTAGGGGCCGCTAAAGATCTCGGTGTGCATTTTGCTTTAGAGAAAGATAATCCAGATGCAGATCCTTTGTGGCTGAATGGGGTTGTTGCGGATAATGGCGGTATACAAGAAAAAGCCGACGGCGTTTATGAATTGCAGTTCAGATGCTTTCGCAGCGGAACCTTTGTTCTTACACCTGTATATAAGGCAAATGATTTAATCACCCCATCAGGAGAGCAAAGACTTACCGCAAAGCCAGATAAAGATGAGCATTTTGTTGTTGATAAAAGTTTAGCTGTTTTCTTGCCGAAAAAAGTAACGATTATTTCGGATGGTAAGGATAAAGCGCAATTAAAATTATTAATAAAAGACAAGGCTGGCAATTTCTCTTCTGCACCTTTAGATGGTATAAAAATCATGCGCCAAGATCCTTCTGGCGCAAACGAAGCGGTTACGCCAAACTTTACCAATGGCGTCTATCATGTTGATTTCTCTACCTTAACAGAGGGTAAATATTACTTTACGGCTTCTTATAAAGATGAAGATTTAACAACCGCAAAAGCCGAAGTTGAAGCGTATAAAATACAGCCTAATGATCTTTCCTTTAACGTGAAGCCTAGTGTTGTCGCTGTTTCTAGCGAAAAGGGTGCGCAGTTAAGCTTAAAGATTACAGGGGAGCTGGCGAAAAAAGAAGCACTTCTAGACCCAGATCTTTCTGTTGTTGCCTATAAAGCCGATAGGGTGACTGCAGCGCCTGAACTTAAATTGCAAAATTTACATTGGGATATAAGACAGGGCCTTTATATTGGTTCTGTAAATTCTGACGTAGCGGGTGATTATGCTCTTGAGCTGCTCTTTAATAAAGAACGCATAAGTAGTGAAGGTATTTTTGGCACTGTATCTTTTGCCAAGGGCAGCGAATCTTCCAGTCGTTTTGTTCTCGACAAAGAGCAAATTACTGCGGATGGTAAAGATACTTTAACAGGAACTTTAGAGCTTAAATCTGAAAAGGGAGTGCCCTTATCTGGAGTCGCTGCACATTTAGCCTATAAATTAAAATTAACTTCAGACAGTGCAAAGGCAGATCCTTTATGGTTCCAAGGGCTAGTAGGAACGCATTTTGCAGAGACAGATAAGCCAGGAATCTACACATTTACTTTAAAGACCTATCGTTTTGGTAGTTTTGAAGTCCTGCCTGTTTTACAAGATGAAGAGCTAGTAAGCCTTACTAAAACCTTTACTGCTGTGCCGCAGAAGGATAAACCTTTTGACGTCGATCTTTCTAAAATAGACTTAACGACAGATAAAACACAGATTGTTGGAAATGAGGAAGATAAGGCAACAATTAGTCTGGTCTTAAAAGACCAATACGGCAATGTGCCTTATGACGAGAAAGCGTTAAATACTTTTGCGTTAAAGGCTAAAAAAGATGCTGAAAAAGAGAGCGATGTTAGTTTAACATTAGCTGAAGGTGTGTTCACGTCTACTCTTACGAGTAAAGATATTGGTTCAACCTTCACATATACTCTTTATCATGACGGTAGGCCAGTTGAAGGCAAGCAAGTAAAAGTTACGGTCCGTGGTGTGGATCCTGAGCTTTCAACATTAAAAGCCGAGCCAGATACCGTTTTTGTTAGCCCAGACAATTCAATAGTCTCTAAAATTACTTTTGAGGCCCGCGATAAATCAGGCGTTCTCAAAGGGTTAGAGGGCAAAATTAAACTTGTTGCTCATCCTTCCGATTCCCTTAAAGATGTCTCGGATGCTGTTGTGTTAACGCCGTTCTCTTGGCAGGAAGATAGCCAGCTTTACACAGCGACAGCGGCCTCTTCAACAGTTGGTAAATATCAGCTTGAAGTGCTCTATTTCAACAAACCTATAGATTCAGAGGGTGTTCATACGGAGGTCACTTTTGTTGAGCCCACAAATCTGGAATGTACTATTGCTTTAGCTAAACCTAGCATTATTAATAATGGCAGTGATCAAGATAAAATCACGGTTCATATTAGCAAGAATCATCAACCTATAGATCAGCTCGCTTCACGTTTAAGCTTCAAAATTGTGGACACAAAAGATAAGGAAATCGCACAGGAGAAGTATAAAATCACTGCTGTCCAGCCTGTCGAAGCAGAAAAAGGGTCTTATACAGCAAGCATCTCTACTTCATATTCTGGGTTAATGCGGCTTTATCCTTGCCTTACAAAAGGAGAGCCGATAGATGAAAATTGTCGAGCAGACTTATATGCTGGTGATCACGAAATTCATCCGCCTGTTTCTACACAATCTCGTGTCACTATTGGTAAAGATGAAATTGTAGCAGACAATCAAGATCCAACGCAGATAGTTGTGGAATTATATGATGCTGAAGGCAAGGCTGTTACGGGCATAGCAGACGCTTTAAATATAAGCGCCAAATTAGCTAAAATTGTTAATAAGACAAATATACGCTTTACACCTTGGCAGGAAGATCATGAGGCGTTAGGAACATATCGCGCTAACTTCTCTACAAATAAGGTGGGCGCTTATAGTTTTGCTATTTCTGCACTTAATGTAAATCTGGATACAAAAAATGTGCAGGTGAAAGCCCGTGGGGTAGGCGAAGATTCTTCGTTAGCGGTTAAACCAGATACTGTTGGTATTTCGGGCAATGCAAAAGCAAAAGTGATCTTTGAGCCTAAAGACCCCTTCGGCATGTATACAAAATTTGACGAAAAACTAAGTTTTGTTGTTCACCCATTCGGTAAGACGGAAGAAAATACAAATAATGTAGATACGGGCGATGGCATTCTAGAATATTCGAAAGCAGATAAAGCGTATGTTGCGTTTATTTCTAGTAAACAAACGGGTAAATATACGGTTGAGGCTAAATTTGATGAGCTGCGCATTGGCGAGAAAGGCATCTTTGCGCCTGTTACCTTTGTTGCTCCAGTAGAAGAAAGTTCTAGTATTCGTGTTGCCGATCCTAAAACCCTTGTCGCAGACAACAAGACAGAATTAGCTGTTGAGTTTGATGCAAGATCTGGAGCGCAATGGATAGGTGGGTTGGCCTCCGATATTTCTTTCGCTGCTGAATTAGATAATACAGCCCTAAAAGATGGCGAAGATATAACCTTTGGTAAAGTAGAGGAAACTGGGGTGGGGCATTATGTAAGCAAATTCCACGTTGCTCGTGATGGCCATATTATAATCCACCCCGTTTACAATAACGTTATTTACTCGAATCTTTCCGACTTTGTGGATGTTTCTGCTTGGACGAATGGAAAGCCATCTGCAAAGAATTCAAAAGTTTCCATTGCGCGCTCTGAGATCGTTGCGGACGGAACTGAAACAACAACATTGATTGTTGAGCTTAGAGACGATAGTAACACTTTCTTGGCTTCAATGGACGGGTTCCTCAAAGCTTCTTATAAGGCAAAAGACGAATTTTCGGAAGAAATTCCAGTAACTGGCTGGTCAGAAAGTCAAACAGGGAAGTACACGGCGAAGATAGCGGTCAAGGACATTAAACTTTATGATTTCAGCGTCTCCTGTAAAGATGTTGTTTTGGACACGTCGCATGTCACTTTAAGAGGTCGCGGTGCAGAAGCGGGCTCTAGCTTACAGCTTACCCCAGAAGTCTTAAAGCCTGGCGCTAGTGCTAAAATTCTCTTCTATCCGCAAGATAAGTTTGGTATATATCAGAGTTTGGGCAAGAGCTTAAGCCTTGCGGCTTACCTTGAAGATGGGAAAACACCAACAAAAGACCTAACGCTTTCTCCGCTCTTGTGGAATGCGGCAGAAAATGCGTATGTTTCAAGTGTAAAAGGGATTGATAAGGCCGGCGTCTATTATATAGAAGCTCTATTCTGTGGCAAATCCATCGCTCCAGAAGCAAAAAGAGCGCTTTCTTTTGTTGTTCCTGATGAAACCTCCACTTTCAGCTTTAGCCCGCAAAAAATTCAGGCTGACTTAAAACAAGCGTCGGATATCGTTTTTGTTGCTAAATATAAAGGCGCACCTATTTCTGGGTTAAGGGGCTCGCTAACGTTTATTGCAACTAGAGATGAAGCAGGGACCGTTCCCTTAAATGGTGAGGCCTCTTTCACGGGGGTAGAGGCCTTTGATGGCGGCCGTTATACCACTTCTGTAAAGACATCCAGAGTAGGCGGAATATGGATCTTCCCAAGGTATCATGGACAAGTATTGTCGAAAATAAAAGGCCATTTGGATACCGTATTAGAGCATAATCGCGTTCCAGATGTGGGACATTCGAGCTTAAATTCTAATAAATTAGATTTCGTAGCAGATGGCAAAGATAGCGTGCACCTTACTTTTGAGGCCCGCGATAAGAATGGCCACCCTGTTACAGATTTAGAAAATTCGTTAAAATTAACGCTTTCGGTAAGAAATAAGGTTATTGAAGATCCAAGCGCTTATAGCCTGACAAAGTGGACATCTGAACAGGATGGGGTCTACACTGCCGATTTTAGCTCATACTTAATGGGTGTGCATAAATTAACGATTGAGTGTTTGGGAGCAAAGATTCCAAATGCTAAAGATTTCCGTGGTCGTGGTGCTGACGAAGGCTCCACGGTTCGTGCCCTTACCCCAGTAATGGCAGATACTGGAAAATCAGAGGTAGTTTTAGAATTTAAACCAGAAGATGGCTTCGGCGTTCCCTATGCGAACTTGGCCACAACGCTTTCTATTGTGCCGCATGAACGAGGCCACGAAAGCCAGATTACAGATAAGGTACAGGAAGTTGTACCTTTAGCTTGGGCTCCGACTAGAAATGTATATGTAGGAAAAATTTCTAGCGCTACGGCGGGTCATTACAGCATAGAAGTTCAGTTTTTAGGAAAGAAAATTGGCAAAAAAGGCGTGATGACAGACGTTGAATTTGCGTCTCCTACTGACAATACATCCCGATTAAGTGCATCTCGTGCAAATCTTAAGGCAGATGGTAAAGATGAGATAACATTAACATTCTTTGCCACGCGCAATACTGTTCCACTTGATGGCGTTGATAAAGCGTTGAGCTTTAAAGCGGAGATGGTCAGCAAGACTGTAGAGCCAATTGCACCTGACGATGTTGTGTTTGGCACACAGTTTAGGCATGTGGGTGCTGGGACTTATGCTACAAGCTTCAAAACTTACCGCGTAGGTAAAATTAAAATTTATCCTGTTTACAAGAATGTTGTTTTGAGTAATAGCTCTGTCACTGTTGTTGGCACGCCACCAGACCATAACGAGCTTTCTCAAAAATTCTCAAGCGTCAAGACAGACCATCAAGACTTGGTAGCAGATGGTGAAGATAGCGAATATTTAATCTTTAACGCGCATGACGCGCACAAGAATTTTGTAAAAGATTTGCAAAATTCTATAACAGCCACTGTAGATTCGTCAGATTCTTCAGCGAATGCAGTTCATTTGGACAGCAATTGGTTGCCTGATCCTGAGCATGCTTGTTATAAGGCAAAAGTAAGAGTGGATAAGGTTGGCTCTTATAGCTTTACCATTAAATGCAATGACGTTTCTGTTACAGGTAAAGATTTAATTCATGGGCGTGGTGCTGAAGCTATTTCTAAAATTATCGCTCAGCCTTCGACAGTTGCAGATAATGGCGCGTCTCAAAGTAAAATTATCTTTACGCCACAAGATAAGTTTGGCTGTTATCCAGGATTTAAAAATGAGCTTTCTTTAGTGCTGTATCAAAGCGATAAGAAAACACCTTCTAACGACATAAAGCTGTTGAGTGGTTTAAGATGGTCGGATGCTGACCACGCTTATATCAGCACGGTTGCTTCTGGTGTTACAGGCCAATACTATGTAGAAGGGCGCTTTAATCGTCAGCAGATTGGTCAAAAGGGTATTTTCACACCGATCACTTTCTCTGGGCCGAATGAAACAGCTTCAAGCTTAGACATTACTCCTAAATCTATTGTCGCAGATGGCAAAGGCCAAGCTACAATCACCTTCATTGCACGTGCTGGCTCGGATGTTTTACGCGGTATCAAAGGCAATCTTTCCTTTACCGCCTCGACAGAAGACGGAGAGGTGTTAACGCCAGGACAGGATATTTTCTTTGGAGTCATCCAAGAATTACCAAACGGCGTGTATAAGCAAACGGTGAGCACGCATCGTGTAGGCAACTTAACTTTCCACCCCGTGTATCTGTCACAGACTATGGATGCGCCATCGGCTTCTTTAAAAACAACGCCTGCGACAAATCCACAGCCTTATGGTAAATTTGCTGAGCTAAAAGTTGATAGTAAAAAGCAGGCCGATGTTTTAGCTGATGGTAAGTCTACAGCTACACTTTCTTTGATCATAAAAGACCAATATAAAAACAAATTAGGAGGCTTAGCAAAGCATATTGTTGCTATTGTAAAGTTAAATGATATTGAAGTTGGGAAAGATGTTGCCACTTTAACAGATTGGCAAGCAAGTGGCGTGCTAGGTGTTTATACGGCAAATATTTCTGTTAAAGAAATAGGGACTTATACGTTTGGTATCCGTTGTGATAAAGAAATCTTAAACACGGCGGGTGTTGCGATCCGAGGTCGTGGCGCCGAGGTTGGCACACAGATTAAAGCCAATCCAGATGTAGCAGCAAACAGTAAAGAAGCTTCAGCTAAGCTTATTATTACGGCGCTTGATCGTTTTGGCGGCGGCTTTAATGGTTTAGCCAATGCGTTGAGTTTGGTTCCGCATCAAGCGGGCAAAGATACGGACGTTACTAAGGATGTTGCCGTAACAGGCGTTGCGTGGGATGCAAAACAAGGCGCTTATGTAGGGGCTGCTTCTTCTGAAAAAGTTGGCACCTACGACATAGAAGTGCGTTTTGCAGGAAAAACCATTGGCAAAATGCCTGTTGTCACGCAAGTTCACTTTGTGACGCCAGATAAAAAATCTGGTTCTGAAATTAGCGTTTCTCCCACAACAATTGTGGCTGACGGAGCTTCTATAGCTAATGTAACCTTCTTTGCTCGGTATAATGGCAAGCCTTTAAGCGGCTTAAAAGATGCTATTCATTTTACAGCTAAAATCGTGAATGGAGAGGCTTTACGCCGTGGCGATGTTATTTTTGGTGAGACGCAAGAGTTGAGCGGCGGCGTCTATTCTGCCACTGTAAAGACTGTACGTACCGGCGATATTAACCTTTATCCTTGTTACAAAGATGGCGAAGATAAGGATAAGCTCATGGAGGGCTTGTTTACAATCCTCAAAGGGAAACAGCCCGTAGATAAGAAAAAACCTGATGCAGCGCATTCAGATTTCTATGCTACGCAACAGGATGTTATCGCCGACGAGAAAGATGGTTTGCCGGTCAATTTTGCCGCTTTTGATGATCGCGATAACGCTTTACCAAATTTAGAGAAGAGTATTAACATTCTCGCAACTATTGATGGTAAAGAAGCCACGGTAAGTTTTGATCCTTGGCAATATGGCCCGCAAAAAGACGGCAAGTACAAAGCGCCTATTTATACGACTAAGGTCCATGTTACAAAAATTGGGACATATGCTCTGACGGTGACATGCCTTGGTGTAACCTTGGATAAGAAAATTGTTACCATAAGAGGGCGTGGTGCCGATGAAGGCTCAACAATTCTGCTTTCTTCTAATGTTGCAGCAAATAGCTCTTCTGTACATACAAAAGTTACCTTTAAGCCAAAAGATGCTTTTGGTCTCTATGAAAAATTAGGGGACAGCATTACTCTTCAAGGCTTGGATCCTGCGCTATCAGAAACACAAGATGTGGTAGTGGCAAAGCCGCTTTCTTGGTCGGCTGCCGATTCTGCTTATATTGGTGAAATTTATGGCGAAAAACCCGGCAAATATTATGTTGAGGCGTTATTTGCCACTAAGCCGATAGGTAAAGAGGGTGTTAAAGCGCCTATTACATTTATAGCGCCTGATTCTAGCCAATGTGTGTTTACTGTAAAGCCTGCGCGGATCGTTGCTGACAATAAATCTACTGCGATCTTAACGCTTTCAGCCTTTAACGCAGGAAAGCCTGTATTAGGGATTAAGAAAGATATTACCTTTAAAGCTGAATTGGTTGGCGAAGATGGAAAAGGCTCTACCGCACTTATAAACGGTAAAGACATCACCTTTAAAGAGACGCAAGAAAAAGGTGGTGGGTACTACACAGCCGAGGTGGTAGCAAATCGTGTTGGCAAGATTTTGATCTATCCGCAATATAAAAATGCTGTCATAGAAGGACTATCGGCAACTCTATACACGGAAGGCGCTAAAAACAGAAAGCCAGACGCTACTAATTCATCCTTTAGGGTTACCACAGCAGACATAGCTGCAGATAATAAAGATACAACGCAGCTTTGCATCACCCTTTTGGATGACCGGAAGGATCCTATCACGGATCTTACAGCGGTTGATTTTAAGGTTACCGTTCAGCCTAGCGACGGTAAGGATACGGGGCTTCTTGGCCATTGGACCTTAAAAGAAAACACTTATGTAGCAAATTTCTCTGTTGCTAACATTGGAACCTATAAATTTGACATTACCTGCCGCGGCGTAAAAATTAAAACTGACAATATCGTTGTAAGAGGTCGTGGTGCTCAGCAAGGTTCAACAATTTCCGCTGATAGAGAAATAAGTGCAGCCTCGTTAAAGTCTCCTATCAAGATATTTATAGATGCGCATGACAAATACACGCAAGAACATGGTAAATGTGAGTCTCTTGGCTTACACGCATTAACCTTGGTTGCGCACAAGGCGGGCGAAACTGCAACAACTTCAGATGTTGTGGTTGTTCCAGTTGTCTTCTTTGATAAGAGCAAAAAGATTTACGTGGGTTATGTGGCCTCTGAACATACGGGCGAGTATGACATTGAGGCCCTGTTCAATAAAAATCCAATTGATAAGGGGCTAAAAGTTAAGGTCTATTTTGGCACGCCAGACAAGGCACAAAGTACATTAACGATATCTCCATCTTCTATTAAGGCAGATGATAAAAGCTTGGCAACGATTGTGTTTGCTGCAAAAACCAAAAACAAGCCTATTTTGGGGCTTGAAAAAGCTTTAACCTTTATTGCCACAAAAGGTGGGAAAGACCTAACGAAAGATGGTTCGGTTACAATTTTACCAACCCAAGCCTCCCCAGCAAAACCAGGAATCTATGAGGCTAAATTACACACATCGCGCACAGGCGAGATTGTAGTTAGTGCTTATTATAATGGTAATCCGTTAAACATGCAGGCTTCCTTCAAGGGGCTGTCTGATGGTCACCAGAAACCTTCTGGTAAATATTCTAGCTTGGTATCGGATAAGCCAGAGATCATTGCAGATAATATAGAGGTGGCAACGCTTACTTTAACAGTGCATGACGTTCGTGATAATGCGATCAGTGGCCTTGGGGATAAATTAAAAACTGTTATCCAGAGGGCTGGCGTTCCAGTAGCGGATACACTTGAATGGAAAGAGCAAGAAGACGGTGTGTATAAAGCGCCTTTCAAAACAGCTGAATTGGGCGACTATTCCTTTGATATAAGTGTTGATAAGGTTTCGTTGGGCTTTGAGAGCGTAGACAAAGTTACGGCGCGCGGTATTTTGCGTGATAATTCTACTTTAACAGCAAATCCAAAAACGCTAGCGGCTTTAGATGGTGTAGAAAGTAAAATTACCTTCATACCAAAGGATAGCAAAGGCACCTATACAAAATTTGGCAAGGATTTAAGCCTTGTTGCCTTCCATATTGGCCAAGAAGAACAAACAAAAGACTTAAAACTGCTGCCACTGACATGGTCTGAACAAGATCAAGCCTATACATCAAAAGCTTCTACTAAGGTAGCTGGAACTTACACGGTAGAGGTTTATTTTGCCAATAAGCCAATAGATGATGTAGGTCTTACGGCTTCAATTGATTTTGTTGGAATTGATGGCAAACAGTCGCAAATACAAGTTTCCCCAACAGATATTGAAGCAGATGGGGTGCAAACGGCTGATATAAACTTAACGCTTGTTTCAGCTAATTCCGAGCCACTCTCGGGTATACCTGCTGATGCTATATCCTTCATCCCTGAAGTTGTGCATGGCGATGCTATTACCGCTGCTCAATATACCCTTACCCCAACAGTAGATTTAGGTGTAGGCGTCTATTCAGCAAAAATTAGTACGGTACGTGTGGGCGGCTTGCGGATTTATCCCGCGATAAGGGGCAATCGTATCGATGGCCTGCAGGTTACATTATCAACACATACTTCTAAAAAAGTTAAACCAGATGGCAATCTTTCAAAAGTTTCTATAGATAAAAAAGAGATTGTTGCTAATAAGCAAGATGTTGCAATTTTAAAAGTTGTCTTAAAGGATAAGAATACAAATCTTCTTTCAGGTCTAGCCGACAAGATAAAAGTTACATCTCGTCTAGACGGAAAGGAAGCAGAATTTGTTATTTTGGGTAATTGGGGAGAAGAGGAAGATTCTTACACAGCACAAGTTGCAGCTGCAAAACCGGGGGATTACACTTTTGACATCTCTTGTGATGAGATCAAGCTACAAACCGCCGATATACATGTAAAAGCACGTGGGGCTGTTGTAGGATCTGAACTAACTATCTCACCGGATGTCTTGCCAGATTCAGAAATGTCACATGCGCAGATTCTCTTTAAACCGCATGATGAATTTGGTGTTGCTAATAATTTAGGCAGCGATATTCGTCTTGTTGCCTATCACGATAGTGAAAGCAGCCCTACAGATGACGTGCGTTTTGGCGATAGTTTTGCTTGGGATGAAGCACGTGGAGGATATGTCTCCACAGCATCTGGAACGGTTGCAGGTGTCTATAGAATAGAGGTTCTATTTAACGAACTTCCTATTGGTACTAATGGATTGGCGAAATCTTTAACTATAGCGGCACCAGATTCTAAACACTCAACTTTTGATATTTCACCAAAAACTATTAAGGCAAATGGTCTTGATAAAACTATTTTGCACTTTACAACAAAGGTGGGTGGCAGAGGCTTGAACGGCTTGGGTGATGCGTTAAGCTTCAAAGTTGTTGAGCTTGTGAAAGATGAGAATTCTGACAATCTCGTTGAAAAAGAGTTGGATGTTGACAGTTACTATATCTTTAATCAGAAGAATGTGGGGGATGGAGAATATACAGCTAGCTTAACAACAGGTGTGCCCGGTAATCTGAAAATTTATCCTTGCTATAAGGGTGACCGCATAGGAACACTGCAAGCAAGCTTGAAGGTACTCAAAGTAGATATTGACAAACCGGACGCTACGCTTTCGATCTTTAATATTGATGGCGACAAAAAAGAAATGGTTGCCGATGGTAAGGACGCTGTTACCTTAATCTTTAAGGCTAAAAACGAGGCGGGTAAGCCTGTTTCTGGTCTTGCTGGATTGATCGCTGTGCGGCCTGTAGTGGATGGTCAGCCACAAAATCAACGCATAGGCCCTTGGGTTGAAGATGCTCAAGAACATGGAACCTATCGCGCGAAATTTGTTTCTCAACGAATTGCAACATTTAGCTTCACAGTCTCGATTCTCCATCAACCAGTAGAATCAAGCCGCGTATTTGTAAGTGCGCGCGGGGTGGATGAAAATTCCAACTTAACAGTTGCTCCTATGGTTGCTGGCTTTGGTTCGGGCGTAAAAGCTAAATTGATCTTTACGCCGCATGATGATTTGGGTGCTTACAGCAAGCTGGCTTATACTCTAAGCTTAGTTGCTCACCCACACGGGGATTTGGCGCGCGGTTCAACAGCGATTTCCTTCCCAGATAAGTTTGTGTGGTCAGAAAAAGACCAAGCTTATACAGCTTCGGTCCAAGCAAGAAAATCTGGAGAATATACGGTTGAAGTTTGCTTCTTGGGGCATAGAATAGGCGAAGGCGGCGTTGTCGGTGATGTCACTTTTGTTGATCCAGATTCTTCTAATTCTTCAATGGCGGTAAGACCAATTACGATTGAAGCGGATGACGAGACGTCGGCAACACTTATGTTTATGCCAATTGTTAATGGAGCGCTTATTGGCGGTTTAGCAAAAGATTTAACTTTTGCAGCAAAGACCACAGGCGGAGCGCCCCTTGACGCAGATGATATTACCTTTACAAAGATTGTAGAAGATGACGCACAATCTTGTTATACCGCGCAAATCACCGCGAACTATGTTGGCAATATTATTCTCTACCCTCTATACAAAGATAAAGTAATAAATGATGTGCAAGCGGATCTTACAACGACACCGTCGCACATTAAAAAGCCTGATGTACGCTACAGTGTGTTAACGGTAGAGGATCCAAATGTTCTAGCGAATGGTAGTACGCCAGCTGTTCTTAAGCTGGTTGTAAAAGATGCCCATAAGAATGGTGTGGGTGGTATCGAGGATTGGATTCATACAACTGTATTATTCCAAAGGACACCTCTGGCTATGGATGAGTTGAAATGGGTTGAATCGTCTACAGAAGAAGGCACGTATACAGCAACCTTCTCGCCAAAAGAAGTGGGTGATTATACTTTCAAGATTTCCGCTCATAAAGTAGACTTAAACACAACGCATGTTGCGGTGTTTGGTCGTGGTGCTTTGGTTGGTTCAAGAATTTATGCAAAACCGCAAGTTGGTGTGCCTAATGTTCAGGATGCTGTAACTCTTGTCTTTGTTCCAAAGGATAGCCATGGAACTTACGCACAACTGGGTGATACGATTAAGCTTGTTGTTCATAAAGGTCGGGATTCAAAAGAGGAAACGAAAGATGTCACCTTCTCTGGCGATCTAGAGTGGGATGACTCGCGCAAAGCCTACATTACAAAAGCTTCTTCTGCTGTTGAAGGTACTTATAATGTAGAGGCGTTGTTTAAGTCTAAGTCTATTGGTACCAATGGCGTGAGCTGTCAGATTAAATTCACTGGCGTAAACAAAAATATGGCTTCATTAAGGATCAAGCCTGGAACTATTGCTGCAGATAACACCGCTACAACAACATTAAATTTATCAGTGACAGCCCAAGGCTCTGGTGTTGTGGCTCTGTTGCCGCATCTTTCTTACATTGTCAACGGGCCAGATGATAAGCCATTAACTTCTAGTGAGTTCACTATAGAAAATCAGCAAGAAGTTGGAGGTGGACTTTACACGGCAACTATTCGTACGGTACGTACGGGGCGTTTGAAGGTTTATCCTCTATATGATGGTAAAGTCTTTGCCGATTCAGATCCTAAAAAAGAGCCTTTATTTGCCTATTTGATTGCGTTGGCTCCGCATGATCAAGAGCCAGACGCTGCCCATACCACTTTAGAAGTTGACCATAACAATGTTGTGGCTGCTACAAATGATGAAGCCACTCTTTTATTGACTGTAAGGGATAAAAACAACAACCCAGTCACAGGAATTTCTAACGCTATAACAGGCAAATATAAAGTTAGCAGTGACGATGGTGTAGCAGGAGATGTTCCTACTTGGATAGAAAAGAGCTCAGCGCCAGGTGTTTATGAAGCTAGCTTCTCACCGCCAAAAATTGGGCTCTATACTTTTGAAGTGAAATGCAAAAAGCTTACGGTAAAAGATGATTCAGTTGTGGTGTTGGGCCGCGGCGCTTTGGATGCTTCTACTTTAGCGGCAACGCCTTTGGTCTCGGTCAATGCGTTAAATGTTTCTACACAGCTCATTTTTGTCCCTGTTGATGGCTTAGGGTCTGCTTGTGAGCGTTTAACACCATATTTGAGCTTGGCCTTCCACCCTGCCACGCAGCTATCTACGGAAACAAAAGATATCGTAGTGAAAAGCCAGCTTGTTTGGCAAAAAGAAAAAGGTGCTTACATTGCCTCTATCGCTTCTGAGCATTTAGGCGACTATTACGCAGAAGTTCTGTTTAACGGCAAGAGAATTGGCTCCATAGGTTGTATGACGCCAGTTTCCTTTGCTGAACCAGACACTTATGGTTGTGATCTTACTGTAAATCCAGATACGATCATTGCAAATGGAAAGCGGAAAGCCAAGCTTGAATTGTCTGTTACCTCTGGTGGTACAGGGCTAGCACATCTTGAAAATCTTCTTACTTTTGTTGCAACGCGCGACGGTAAAGAACTAACAAAAGACGATGTTACCGTTACGCCAACTAAGGTAAAACGTGAGGGCGTTTACACAGCAGAAATCTCTACTTTTTCTGTTGGTCATCTTGTTATCCATCCGCTTTATAAAGGGGTGCGTATTACCCTTTACCGCGAAGCTGAATTAATTACGACGAAGCCTAGCCATCAGGATATAGATTACAACCGTTCTGAGATTGTCATAGGAAATTCCAGCATTGCAGCAGATAATAAGGACAGCACAAACGTTACTTTATTGGTGAAAGATGCGCATAACAATCCAATTGGCGGTTTAACAGGCATAGGCGCCGGCTTTACTTTAGACGGCAAAGACCAAGCTGATGCTGGCACCTTAACGCCTTGGGTTGAAAATGACCCAGCAAATCATCCTGGGCGCTATGATGCAACCTTCATAGCAAAGCAGATCGGCCGCTATACTTTCTACGCCACTTTGAACGGCAAGAAAATCTCTAGTCAAAAAGAGGGAGATAAGGGCGTCGTTTGGGCGCGTGGTGCAGAATCGGGTTCGACATTAACCATAACACCAAAAGCTTTGGCAACTAATGACACAGCTCGCGCCAAACTTCTCTTTAAGCCACAGGATAGATTTAGCCAAAATTTAGGCATTTATAAGAAGTTTAATGGAAGTATTACCTTCCTAACCCACCCAGGGGATGATTTGCGCGTGCAAGTGGACGATGTAAGATATCTAACGCCTCTTGCATGGTCAGAAAAAGACCAAGCCTATGTGTGCGAAATATCAGGAACAAAGATTGGTAAATACACGATAGAAACGCGTTTTGCTGGTCAGTCTATTCACGCCACACAACCGAAACACATTGCTGTGGTAAACTTTATCCAGCCAGATGCTAGCTCAGCCTTCACGGCGTCTCCAACATTGATTTATGTATATGATCATGAGGATCATCCAGACATCATCTATTCCACAAGGCTTACATTTACGGCAAAATCGGCGAATGTACCCGTCAAGAATGCTTTGGGCGCAATAAGCTTTAAAGCGGTCTTAGAAGATGGAACTCCTTCAGCACATATACTTGAAAAAACCGAATATGATGTGCTGAATTTAAAAGAGCAAGGGGACGGTATCTACACCGCTGACTTTAGAGCAAGACGCGCTGGTAAAATTACTATCTACCCACTTTATAATGGTGTGCTCGTAGATGGGCACGAAAAGGGCACTTACTTATCAGCTGTAGTGCAAGTGAAACCTTCTAAATATCAGAAACCTTCGCCGGATAATACGTATTTAACGGTTGTTAAAGAATTTGCGGCGGATGGTGAAGACAAGGCAATTGTAACCCTCACTGCAAAAGATGGTGACAACAATCCGGTACAAGGTATTAAACCTGCCGATTTAAGCACAGAGATTTTTGTTGGTGAGACTGCCGTTAGGGATGATAGTGCTAAGATTTCTGCTTGGACAGAAGATCATAGCAAACCAGGCGTGTACACTGCTGCGTTAACGGCGACAAAAGGCGGAGCCTACAGTTTTGAAGTGCTCTATAAGGGAGTTATACATCTTTCTTCTCGGGACGTAAAAACAAACGGACGTTACACAGGTGTGGGCTCTAAGCTTTCAGCTATGACATCTCACATTGCCGTGAGTACGCCACAGCATCAGAATATTGCTCAAATCTATTTTGTGCCTAATGATGAATTCACCGCGGGGGATGGCGGTGTGTTCAAAGGCTTCAAGCATATTAAACTTGTTGCCTATAACATGATGGGTGGCGATGAGGAGCACCCAACGACAGATATCAAAACAACGGGCGACTTTGTTTGGTCAGACGCCGACGGCGCTTATGTAACAGGGGTTTCTTGTGATAAGCCTGGCGCCTATGTTCTCGAAGCTTGGATGTTGAATAAAAAAGCCGGTGTGAACCCTGTTGATTCCAAAACAGATGTAGATTTTATAGACAGCAGTGATATCCAATTAAAGCTTTCTATTAGCCCTCATCATGTAACAGCAGATAACTTTACACAAGCAGGGCTTGATGTTGAAGCGCTAATTCGTGGAGAGCCAGTGGGCGGTCTTAGCAATAGCCTCGGATTTGTAGCCACGGAAATTGATTCAGACAATGCTTTAGTTGAAGGCGATGTTACTTTTGATAAAGTGGTTGAGGGGCGCCATGGCCACTATAAGGCTGGCGTAAAAACGAAGCGCGTGGGCAAAATTACCATTGTCCTCACCTATAATGGCAAAAAGCTTTCTGACGAAGATACGACCGTTTTCCTTACGGGTGATCCTATGAAAAATCAGAAGCCAGATGCGAAGACGACGCCTGCTGTTTCTGTCGATAAGCCCGACATCATAGCCAATAACAAAGATAAAGCTACCTTGTTGTTAGAAATAAAAGATAAGGATAGGAATAATATCACTGGTTTAAATACGGCTTACATCCAAACAACTATCTTTAAAGATAACGAGCAACAACCTGCTGATTTCACCTTGTATTGGGAAGAAACGCCCGCTAAGTCTGGTAAATATACAGCCATCTTTGCAGCTAAAGAAGTGGCGGCCTACACCTTTAAAATTGCCTATAAGGATGTTGTCTTTAATACGCAGAAATTAGTTGTTCGTGGCCGCGGAATTGGTGAAGAATCCAGCTTGCGTGCTGATCCTAATATTGTTGCGGTTTCTTCGGAAGGCTCACAGATACTCTTTGTGCCTGTTGATAAGTTCAATACTATCTTCAAAGGTATGGAGCAGAGCATTCATTTGAAAGTAGCGTCTCAAGCTGCGCCAGATAAAGAAAGCAAAGATGTAAAAACGACAGACTTTAAATGGTCAGAAAAAGACCAAGCTTATATCTGCCGGGCTTCGAGTGACGTAGAAGGCGCCTATCTATTGAAACTCGTTTATGATGGTGGGGACTTATCTAAACCTTTAACCACCTCTGTCACCTTTGTAAAACCAGTAGAAAGAGAAAGCAGCTTCTCCATTGATCCATCAAAATTTGTTGCAGATGGCAACGCCTTTGGTGTCATGCGTTTTGAAACGCAGTCAGATGGTGTTGGCCTTATCGGCATGCTGAAGCAATTAAGTTTCACGGCAGAGATGGCTGATAAAACGACAGTCAATGAAGGGGATGTCACCTTCGCAGATCTGCAGGATAATGGCAGTGGTATCTATACTGGCAAGGTAAGATCTTTCCGCACCGGTAAGATCAATATCTATCCCCTTTACAAAGGAGAGAAGATTGGTGATCTACACGCGGTCCTTGACCTTACGCCGCCACACGACCAGAAACCAGTGAAAGATAAAAGTAGCTTTACAGTCCAATCGAATGATGTTGTGGCTGATGGTAAAGATGCAACGAACCTGATTATTAAGCTGAAGGATGCACGCGGCAACCCGATTTCTCATAGGGAGGGTTCTTTAGTTGTTTCCTATACTTTTGCCGATCAGGAAGATACACAGAAGACAGGCCACCTTGCTGGGTGGAAGGCAGATGAAAAAGAAGAAGGCACCTATATTAATGCGTTTTCAGCTTTAGCCATAGGTTCTTACAAATTCACTCCTTCGGTTACAGATACGGATGTAAATTTTGAGGCAAAAGAAATACGGGGCCGTGGTGCGCTGGATAGTTCGCAAATGCAAATTGCTCCTACAATGGTTCTTGCAAATGTGAAGGATAGCGTGGGTCGCGTGAACTTCGTGCCTTCCGATAATATGCAGCCTATCTGTGAGCGTTTGGCCGGTGCGCTTTCCTTAGTTGCGCATCCACAAGATCAGCTCGAAAATAACGTTGAAGATGTTAATTTGGGTAGCTTTACTTGGGAAGGTGAAAAGCAAGCCTATGTTGCCCAAATTTCTTCTGAAAAAGAAGGTAATTACATCATCGAAACCTTGTTCAATGGTAAGCGTATAGGTTCGGGTGTTACACAAAATATAACCTTTACAAAGCCGCATGAAGAATATTCAAATCTTGCTCTCTCTGCTCCGGCTGTAAAAGCAGATGGTCGCGAGTCGGTAGAAGTTATCTTTACCAGCAAATATAATGGGAAAGATGATTTATATGGTTTAGCACCAGATCTTAGCTTTGCTGCGCGTTCTGGTGATGATGCGCCTTTTGATAACGCGCAAGATATCTCGTTTGAACATCCTACACGGGCGGTTGAAGCTTCGGATCATTCGCTTACCTACCGCGCCAGGATCACAACACGCCATGTTGGTCCGATGATTATTTACCCTCTCTATAAGGGGCAAATTCTTAAGGGTGAACATTTAGAAACAACCTTAATTGGACAAGCGCCTGATAATCAAAAGCCAAGCGCTATCAATTCGGTGGTTTCTGTTGAGAAAAATGAAATTGCAGCAGATGGCCAAGACCGTACGCAAGTAACCATTGAATTGCGCGATGATCATAAGAATCTTATCAAAGGACGCGAGAACGATTTACAAGCTTATGTTACAGAAGCGGGCACAAAAACGACTAACGCAGGTTTAACGAATTGGTCAGAAAACGCTTCTAAACGGGGTTATTATTCAGCAACCTTTACCTCAAAAAGAGGCATTATTGCGGAATTTGGCTTAAATGTTTCTTGCAAAGGAGTGCAATTAAACACGGCCTCGTTGAAAGTGCGGGCCCGTGGTGCTGCAATTGGTAGCTCCATAAAAGCGCAACCTCAATTTGTGGCCAATAACAGAAATGGTTCTGTTTACTTAAAAATTGATCCAAAAGATGGCTTCAGTGGTGTCTTTAAAGGCCTCGCTAGTGACCTGACCTTGCAGGCACACGCCGGTGCTGATACGTCAACAGTCACCACAGATGTACAGCTTGGAGCTGTACAATGGTCGGATAAAGAAAATTGCTATATAGGTACAGCGTCGAGTGAAAAATTAGGCACCTATCAGATAGAATTGCTCTTCTTAAATAAGCGTATCGGTACACTAGGTGTGATGGCCAGCGTTACCTTTGCTGAACCAGACCAAAATTCAGTTGACCTTGCGGTAGACAAGAAGAGCTTTGTAGCAGATGGAAAAGATTTTGCTGTTCTTACCCTGAAGGCAACAGATAGCTTTAATCACCCGCTTGGAGGTTTAGGGCCAGACTTAATCTTTAAGGCCGTTGCTAAAAATACTCCAACGCTTGAGGAGGGTGACATCACCTTCTCTCCTGCGGAAGATATGCATGATGGTTCTTACCAAGCAAAAGTTGTTGCCGCTAAAGTAGATGAATTTACAATTCATGCTGAATACCCAGCAGGAAAAGTGTTTGGTAATAAGACTGTTGTTGTTACCACAACACAATCAAAGGATGCGAAACCAGATAAGGCGCAATCCAAGCTCACCGTTTCTACGGACCAAGCGGTTGCGGATAATACGCATGCCGTCAAATTTGAGTTTGAAGCGCGCGACGCTCGGAAAAATCTTATCTCTGGTCTTGCTGATGCCTTGCACATAGATTTCACATACAAAACCCAGCAGGATAAAGATTCTGCGCGCTTTGAGAAGTGGAAGGCAGATCCAAAACGTTTAGGTACGTATTTCTTAACAGCGTATTTGAAAAAAGTTGGAGCCTATAGCTTTACGGTAAAAAGTGATAAATCGAAAGACTTTACCTCCAATGCTGTTTCTGTTGTTGGTCGTGGTGCAGATGAAGAATCGAAAATTATTATTCCGGAAAAAGACATTCTTGCCGATGGAAAAAGCATTGTATGTGTTTTGGTTCACCCACATGATGATCTAGGAGAATATGAAGGTCTAAATGATGGAGAAATCAAAACCTTAACCCTTGTGGCGCATGAATTTGGTAAGCCAGAAGTGACGACTCAAATTAGGCTAACTGATTTAGTCTGGTCGAAAGAGGAGAAAGTTTATCTGGCAACAGGTACGAGCCGCCAAGCTGGTCACTACAGCATTGAAGTGTTGTTCAATGGGCGCCCCATAGGCAAAGGCTTGATGCAGGATGTGACCTTTGAGAAAACGGATGATAATGTCCTAGACAAAATTGCTACAACGTTACAATTTGACCCAACTTCAATTGAAGCAAATGGAGCGGCCGTTGCAACATTAACGCTGCAAGCAACCTTAAATGGCAAGCCTTTGGGTGGTCTTGAAGGCGCGGTAGATTTTGTTTACAAGCTGAACGATACACTGCCTGTAGAAGAAGGTGAAATTAAGATCTTTGACTTCAAACCAGCGGCGGCGGAAGGCAGCTACACAGCAAAGCTCACAACAGAGCGTACGGGTGAGATTACCGTTCATCCAAAATATAAGGTCAATGGAAAGCCTTTAGGAGCCGGTCAAGCTACGCTTACCGCTACAGCTATGCAGCATCAGGTCATGGACATCAATTTCTCCAAGCTTTCTGTAAAAGAGGGAGAGAAACACGACATTGTTGCAGATGGCAAAGATTCAACTTTGCTTAAATTTGAAGCGCGCGATAAACGCAAAAACTTGATCGAAGGCCTGCAAGCTAGCAGCATTGCATGTTATCCTTTTGTAGGGGGACAAGAGGAGAAAGATAAAGCCATCACGGGTTGGGAAGAAGACAGCACGCATCGCGGCTATTACTATGCTCATTTTAGCACCGATAGAATAGGAAAGAATGCTTTCGTTCTTTATGTTCTTGATGAGGATGGCAATGCAAATGCAAATAGAAGGCTGAAGACGGATGATAAAGAAGATGTTCGCGGTCGCGGCGCTTTAGCAGGGTCGACTTTAAGCGTGACGCCTAGCATCCTTAGCAATAATGGCACAGCGACAGCAAAAATCGTCTTTAAGGCTGTGGATGGTTTAGAGCCATTATCCTTTAACGGTTTGGCTCCTGCCTTGACGCTTGTCGCGCATCCTAAAGACAATCCCGCTGCTAATTCTGGAAATGTAACCTTTTCAGAAGGGGGCCTCAAATGGGATGAGAGCGCGCAAGCTTATATCGCCCAAGCCTCTTGTAAACTTGTTGGCGATTATTTGATCGAAGCCTTATTCAATGAACATTCTGTCGATAAGGCAAAAAGGGCACAAGCAGAGCTGAGCGTTATTGAGCCAGATGCAAAAACTATGCATATGTCGGTTGTTTCACCTATCGTTGCTGATGATAAACAACAAGCAGAGATTAATATAAAAGCAACCTATGAAAATGTAACGCTAGATGGGCTCGGTCCGGATCTTTCTTTCACGGCAAAGATTTTAGATGCCGATGCGGACGCATCTTTAGTGGATGGTGATGTTACTTTTGACGAAAAAGTTGTCGGTAAGGGGGCTGGCTTATACACCTCCCACATAAGGACACGTCGCGTAGGGAAAATTGAGCTGCAATTGCTTTATAAAGGCAAAAAGTTTGAAGGCGTAACGGCTGTATTAACCACTACAGCTCCGAAAGATCAAGAGCCTGACTTAGAATCTAGTAAGTTTTTTGCTGAAAAGCCTGAAATTGTAGCCGATGGTAAAGATTCTACAAATGTCGTCTTCTCATTGCGTGATAAAAATAAAAACCCTGTTGCCGATAGCAATTTGGATACCAAATTCATTGCAGTCCAAGTAGTAAAAGATGGCGCACCAACACAAAATGCAAAATTAGGGCAATGGCAAAAAGATACTAAGAGAGCGGGCCATTTAAAGGCGTCTTTCACAACAACAGCGCTCGGAACGTACCAATTCTTGGTCTATTATAAAGACGTGCCTGTAGATTCCTCGGGAGTGACGATTGCTGGTCGTGGCGTGGATGAAGATTCTACCCTTGAGATTTCGCCTTCAACGCTGGTAAATTCCTTAGCACTTTCAGCTGCCGCGAAAATTAGATTTGTCGCTCATGATGCTCTAGGTGCTTCAAAAGGTCTGGCAGATGCGCTTTCATTAATCGCTTATAAAGCGGGAACGTCAACGCCTGCTCCAGAAGTGCGCTTCAATGCCCCATTAAAATGGAGCGAGCAAGAATCAGCCTATATTTCTTCTGTTTCTTGTGCAGAGGTAGGGACATATGATGTCGCTGTTCTGTTTAATAAACAAGCAATTGGCAAAAACACCAAACGTCCTGTAACCTTTGTCGCACCAGATGAAATCCACGCAAAATTATTGACGGATAGAGCGGGTATTGTCAATGATGGTAAGCAAAAAGCGGCCTTGTTATTAGATTGTACCTCAGCAAGTGGTAAACGTATTGAAGGGCTAGAAAAAGCGATAAGTTTTGCAGCTGTTCTCAATAATAAAACAGTGACGCAAGGGATCACCTTCACTGATCTGACGGTTATGTCGAAGACAAAAGGCGGCGTTATCTATATCGCTAATGTGTCCGGTACGGCTGTTGGTGATTATGAAATTTACCCCATCTACAATGGCAAACGGCTAGGTGATCTATCAGTACATCTATCCATTGCTGAAGGTAAAAAAGACCAGCCATTCTCAAGTAATACGGATCTTGTCTTGGTACCTTCTACCATTTCGCTTAATGGCCAGGTGGCTCATGAATCACTTCTCACCTTAACGGCGCGCGATAGTTATATGAGCCTTGTTCAAGATGCGGCTGCTCGTTTAAAACCTGTTGCCTTGCTCAATGGGCGCCCCGTGCCTCTTGTTAAGTTTACCCCTATCTTTGACGCTTCCGATAAGCGCCCAGATGGTGTGTATGATTGGCGCGTCACCAGTGACATGGTTGGTAAGTTCCAAATCTATGTTGCCTACGAAGCACCAAGCGAAGGCGGCAAAGCGGGCAAAATATATAAACTCTTTGGCAATAAGCCCGTATACCTAACAGTGAAGGATAAGCTCATCTTTGGACCGTATTCTAAGCTTTTTCTTGAAAGAAAAACGGCATTCTTAGGGGACCCTGTAGAGCTTAAATTGGATTTAGAAGATAAAAATGGCGATCGTATAAAAGATATGGCGCCGCGCATCTTCGTGAAAATTTTAGAGAAGCCAGAAAATGGTTCCTTAAGGCTTGCACCTACTTTCACTGAACGTGAGGAAGACCCGGGGTATTATAACGCCAAAATAGCTGGCTTGGTACCAGGCCTCTATAAATTCACCCTCATCGTAGATGGGCAGGAAATAGAAAACCTTCAAATGGCGCCAGCGCAATTAAAAATCTTGCCTTATCAGTTTGATTTAAAATTGGATAAGGTAGTAATTGCGGCGCGGAAGTATTTAAGTCCTTCTCCTGCTCATGATGTAGCAAACCTCGTAGCAACAATTAATGTTCATGATGCAAATAACAAGCTGGTGGATTTAGATGCAGCGTTTGCTAAAAGGCTTAAAATAGCAGTAAATGGCAATGACGGGGACGATTCTTCTGGCTATCTTATAAATTCCCAAGATAAGCGTAAGAGAGAGGGCTTCAACCCCATGCAAATGACAGAGCTGACCAAGATTGGCACAGGCCAGTATAAGGTTTGGTTCTTCATCCAAGGAGAGTCGCAGAAACCGTATTTACAGATAGATACTTGTGTCGATGATCAACAAGCGACGCCAGACGAGTGGGCATATGTCGCTTACCCAGTTATTGAGTGGAATAAGAGCGAGTATTCGTTGGTCCATAAAGGTGATACTGGAACCTTCCAAGTCTCCTGGCAAGATGATTCTGGAAACCCTATCAATCCGCTTCTTGCTGGTGAATCCTATCAAGATACGATCTGGATGCAGTTAATAAACCCTAGTACCGGGAAACCGGAGAGCGCTCCTTGGTCTAAAATAAAACAGGTCCAACCAGGCTTGTACCAATCACAACTGGTCTTTAATAAACCCGGCCACTTTTTCGTAACGCTGGGTATGAAGTCACCAGATACGCATGAGGCTTCTAATTGGCTATCGACGGTAAAAACGACACTTTATGTCGATGATCAAGACTTGCGCAAAGAAAGCAGCTTTACGAGTGATAATGATACTCTATTCCTAAATTTGGAGACAAAAGCCACCTTGAAGCTGGCGAATGAGGACACGAAACATCCTTATTGGGGCTTGGGGAAGAGGTTAACGTTTGAACAAACATCAGGGCCAAAAGATGGCATATCATCACTTGGGTTTTCCGAATTGCAGGATAAGCCAGGGGTCTATGTCGCAAAAATCACGGCAAATAAAGCAGGCGTATACGAATACACCGTCTTGCTTGATGATAAAAAGATACCGGCCCTGAAAAAGGATACCTTGAAGCTGACGGTGTTAGACTATAAGGCGACGCTTACAACAAATACAAAGATCGTCCCTATGTATAATGTAGGTAACCCAGATGCGGAGCCAAGTGACAGCGATGCGCCTGTCGTCGCTACACTCCATGTAGCCGATTCTTCTGGAAAGCCTGTGGATCTTGCGGCAGATGTTGAAAACAAATTGGCCATTGGTGTGCGTTCTGTAAATGAAAGCACGTATCGCGTTAATAGTAAGGATCATAAGTATGAATTCGAGAGCGCGCATGTTTCTTCCCTTAAAAAAGTAACGCAAGGCGAATATAAATGCTGGCTGCGGACAGGTAGCGGTCTTTCTCATGCTGCGATTGCTGTATTGTTTAATGGTAGCAAAGCCGCTGAAGAGGTGGATCTTGAAACGGTTATCCCAACAATAATTTGGAATAGAGGCAGCGATGGCTTTATTCATAAAAATTTAACAGCGACTTTCAGCTTAGTATGGCGCGACAGTCACGGTAATTATATCAACCCTGTGCGTACTGGAAATGCTTTAGATTATATGGGCTTGGTTGTAAAAAAAGCTGGGGCTGATGCAAGTAAAGATGTCACGCAAACAGCGTTAAAGGAAATTAAGCCAGGTCTCTATCAACAGGATATCACCTTTAACAACACCGGCCTCTACACTGTTTCTCTCCTTTATAGCTATCCCTTTAAGGATAAAACTCTTCTTTATATGCAGGACGTTTCCAAGAAGGTCGCCGTTGATACCGATATGGTCTATGATCATAATACCTTTGCTCTAGATGCGACCACCCTTGTCTTGGGCATGCGGACAAAGGTCACTGTGTCCTTGTTTGATGATAAGAAAGCGCGCACAGGCTTGGCCGATAAACTCGCCTTGGAGGCGACGCCAGCTACAGGTCTCGAATTAGGTAAATTTACCGAACGCGCCAACATGCCCGGTGTTTATGATGCCTATCTCACAGCTAAAACGGCGGGAGATTACCAAATTTCTGCACTGCTTGATGGCAAAAATATACCGAGCCTTGTTGGCGCGCCGCAATTTATCACTGTTCTTGATTATCATTTTGATATGCAGATCGACCGGCAGTTTGTCCCAAGCTTCTACAACCCGAAGAAATATGAAGTGAGTGAGCAAAACTCTAACCTTATCATCAGCTTTACAGTACGCGATAAGGATGAGAAATTAGTTGATTTCTCGGGTGATCTACGCCAAAGCTTGAATGTGGCTATTCTGAATGCTAATGAAAATGTAGTCCTCAGCGCCTTGTCAAAGAGGAAAGCTAGCCATTCGGCTATTACTGATATCCAGCGTGTAGGGGTGGGGACGTATAAACTATACGCGGTCTTGTGTGATGCTAATTTTAAACCCACACCAGATATCTACCGACGCAAATTCTCTGTCGAGGCTGTCTTGCTAGGCCAAAGGGTGGGGCAATTGCTCAATGGGGAAGTCATTAATGCGCAGTTCTCTTCTAATCTGGGAGAGAGCCCTGTTTTGATCCATAAAGGCGAAAAACTCACCCTCACAGCAGAGTGGAAGGATTCTGGCGGCAATTTCATCCCTTATCTGATACGTAATCTCACAGTAAAGAGTATGCATTTTGAGGTACATCCACTTGATAATAGTTCTAATCGCCCTTTCCCTGTAACCGAGTTCACAAAACTAGGAACAGGGCGCTTCCAGCAAACGATTACCTTCACGGAGGCGGGCTCGTATCATCTAGGCTTAGAAAGGACGCTGCTGAATGGACAAGCTTGCAGTGACGCTAATGTTAAATACTTTGACGTCACTGTGGATGGGCAAGAAACGCGGAATAAAAATACTTTGGAGCTGAAATCTCCAAAAGTATTTCGGCAGACCAGCACAATCGCGACGCTGAAATTGCGGAATGATGGTAAACCGAACGAATATTGGCACCTTGCTGATCAACTATCGCTGAGACCGCTGAGCGGCGATGCAAATGGCGTCAGCATTGGTAAACTTGTTGAACGCTCTGATGCACCAGGTGTCTATGAAGCAGCTGTGACAGGGCTGGCAGAAGGCAAATATTTCTTAGCTGCTTATAATAAGGAAACGCAACTTAAGGACGCCATTGTCCAATTCGAGGTGCTGAAGTATAAAGTTGTCATGAGTGTGGACCGCACGGCGACAGTGTCGGCCTCCTTGGGGGCTGCACCTCTTCCTACGAGCCGCGACAAAGCCAATATCGGCATTAAGCTAGATGTCGATGTAAATGGAACCGCAACTGACCTACCGAATGATCTGCTTAAATTGCTTAAAGTGCAAACAAGCTATGCGAAAATGGATAGGCTTTCTCTCTTCCAGCATAAAAGCGCAGGGCATTATGAGGTCTATGGTATTTTAGAAGCCAGAGGAAGGGCTGAAAACACTCTAGCGCCTTTGCATCAACAGCGGAAGATTGATTTATTGTTGGATAATCAATCAATGGGTGTGACAAAAGAGGTGGAAGTGGTGTTGCCTACGGTTGACCATACGGATAGTCTCTACAAGCAGGGCGTTCCCCATATCTTTACCCTAGAATTTATTGATTCTAAAGGCAATTATCTTGATCCCGAGCTCCTTGTAGACCCCAATATCATTGGCCATACCAACCCTGTTTGGATAGATCTTGCAGATACAAAAGGGGACATAAACTATGATGGGGATCATGATCTTGGCTTTAAGAAAGTTGGCAAAGGGAAATATCAATCAAAAATATATTTCTCAAAACCTGCAGGTGTTTATGAATTGAGAATTTTCTTTTATAGCATAGGAGGGGGTGGTATTGCGAGCTACTACCTGCGCAATATCAATGTGTATAATGATATGAGGGACGCTGTTATCTATCATATCTACCCTGAGAAAAAATCCGTAGCCTATGCTAATTTGAGAGGAAAAAAACCGCAAAATCAAACACAGACCAATATGAAAATCTCCATTACTACGACGAGCAAAACGACAAAGCAGCCAATGGAGTTGACGGATGAACAGCTCACCCATCTTAAAGTAGCTCTGTGGAACTCCGTTGAATCTAAATATGTTGCCGATACTGGGGGGGCTTCTTGTGATTATGCTGCCTTCCTGCCAGGCCTTCACAGAACAGATAAGCCGGGTGTGTATGATGCGTATCTATTGATCAGCAAAAAGGATTGGACAACAGAGAATGAAGAAGAGCATATCGATATAATGGTTGAGGGCAAAAAACAAGGGGATTCTAGCATCTTTACTGTTGTCCGCCCAACGGTGGAGTGGAAGGATGGGACGAATAAAAACAAGAAGCGCATCTTAAAGGCAGGTGACACTGTTACGCTCCGTGTTTCCTATAAGGATAATGACGGTTATATTGTTGACCCTCTCCCCAACGGATATAATGGGAACTATACAGATTTCTTAAAAATAGAGTTCTTTGATACAAATGGTACTGTTGTACCGGTGGGTGATGGCGGTCCTATCCTTCAGGTTCAACCAGGCATCTATGAAAAAACTTTCCATATTAAAGCCGGGCATTCAGGCCTTTTCGGTGCGGGCTTTGAGCAGGAAGAATGGCCATTCTCTAAAAAGTACAGCAACGAAACGATAATTCCTGCGTTCATTTCTGGGTAAAGAATTTGAGAAACGCGAAACGGATACGCCAAGGTTTACAATCTCCTCTAATACCTACAACGTGGAGGGTGTGCTAGTGCGGTGATACGATGAGCATAATATGTGCGAAGTTCCAATGGGCGCTGAGCCAAATATTGTTCTCACCATCACCTGTTATGATAAGGCAACAGGGCAAAAAGCTGATTTAACACCCGCAGCTTTTGCTAAATTCGATGTGGATTATTGTTATGGTCCTAAGGCGTGGGAGGGGTCAATCCACCATACGAGTAAGCATAATGATAACCCCGTCCTTAGCCATAACCCCCTTTGTTGGTTGTATAGCATTAAAAAAATAGGGGCTGGGACGTATCAATGTAAGGCTGCTGCTGGGCAACTTGGTGATACGGAGCTAAAGTTTGCGGTAGGATACACCGAAAAGATACCGAAAGGCGCTGAAACGCCTATTGTACATGTAAGCACGAGTCATCCTGAATGATTAGATCTCTATTGACGTAACCCCCCTATAGGTGAGGGTAAGGTTTTTCACCTTAAAAAGAATTGTGAGGGTAAGGCCTAGCAGCGCTTTTCTTTATAGAGAAAGCGCTGCATCTAACCCACAAATCTCTCCTTGACGAACAAATTTACTTTCACTATCATCCTACCCCTAATCTCAATGGACAGATTGCAGCTATTATAGCGGGTTGCAAGGCTAGTGTAGTTCTTCAGGAGCAGGCAATGTTTTTCTTTCAAAAATTCAATTTCTTTTCTAATCTTGTATCGCGCGGCGCGTTGTTTTGCGGTGTTGTTTCGTGCTGCATCAATCCCGCATTTGCTGAGTGTAGCGGGCCTGCGTCCAACAAACACCGGCTCACCCATGCCGCAAAAAAATTAAAAGCTGCGCCTGTGTCTTATCAAAAAAAACAGCCGGCAAAACAAGTTTCAACTTTCGCGCATAAGTTGAAACCGTGCGAAACGATTCGCTCTTTATGCAAGAAGTATAAGATTTCAGTTGCCGATCTTGCCCTTATAAACAGAAGTTTTTTAGCAGGAAAAAATCTTTCTTCATTGAAGAGTGGGGATATCATATTACTACCTATGGTAGCATATGACAAAAGAGCATCCTCTGGCGGTTCTGCAAAAAGGGAGGCGGGCTATTGGTCTGGTATGTTAAGTAATGGGGCACAAATTCTAACCTCGGAAAATGCGTCTTCAGCCCTTTCTCAATATGCAGAAGAGAGTGCTTTTTCCTATGCCAATAACAGTATTTCTTCGTGGTTGAGCCATTATGGTAGTGCACGGGTTCAATTGGGAACCGATGGTCATAAATTCCAGCCAGAATTTGATTTGCTTCTACCAGTGGTAGATCGTGGGCCGCAAATGTGGTTTATGCAAACCAGCTTGCACCGCAAAGATAAACGTGTGCAAGGGAATTTGGGGTTAGGCAGTCGTTATTTTACGAGCAGCTATATGGTAGGGGTTAACGGTTTTTTTGATTATGATTTTTCCCACCATGTTACGCGCTTAGGGGCAGGGGCAGAATATTGGACAGATTATCTGCGTTTAAATGTCAATGGCTATAGGCATTTAAGCAATTGGCAAGATGCGAAAGAGTTAAGCGATTATGAAGAGCGTGCAGCGACAGGTTTTGATATACGCAGCCAAGCCTTTTTGCCTCAACATCCGGAATGGGGTGTTAAGCTTAATTTTGAAAAATACTTTGGGGATCAAGTTGCCTTTTTCAATGCAAAGAAATTCACCAAAGACCCTTATGCGATTACGATGGGCGTAAACTATACGCCAGTTCCCTTGTTAAGCTTTAATGCGGATTATGTGCATAATGGCGGCACAGGAAATGTTGAGGACCCTAATCATTTTTCTTTTATGGGTCAGCTTATTTACCGTTTTGGCTTACCTTTGCAGCAGCAGCTGGACCCACATGCGGTTGCCTTTGTCCATTCCTTACGTGGTGGGCGGTATGATTTTGTTGAGCGTAACAACAATATCGTTCTTGAATATAGGAAAAAAACACATCAAGAGAAGCCTAAAAAAATTAATGCAGTATTGACGCCGGCCACGGTTCACGGCTTTGTCTCTGCCGAAAAACCATTGCTTCTTACATTAACAGTTACAGATGAACAGGGGGCACCGGCCTCTTGGGTGCGCGCTGCAGATATCCAGTTTAAGGTTTCCCCAGTAGAGGAGAAAGGGCGCCAAACCGCGCAAGGAGAGGCTGAAGATAAAACTATTTATTCAAAGCTTTTGCTGCCTCTGATTGCCCAAGGTGCAGGTGTCTTTCAGCTTCCGGTTCAATCGGGCCACACACCAGAAAAGTTTACAATAACGCCTATTGTTGTCGGGCAAGCTTTTAAAGAGGCGCAGGTCGTTATTTCTGAATTAGCTTTTGGTAATGCAAAATTTACTGTTACCCCTTCTGTCATAAGGCCACTTGAAGGACAGCTCTTATCTTCGAGAGGCGGTAGCTCAAAGCATGTCGGTCTTGCGGCAGCCCATAGAAATAAAGCCCATAGAGGTGCTGGTACAATAGCTGCGCCTACCCCAGCTGTAAAGGAGGCGTTAGCTGTTTTACATTTGCAAGAGGGGCAAGATCGTATCACACGCGTGAACCTGAAAGATTTAGTGTTTAAAGCTTTTATTGATAAAGCCCACACCAAGCCAGCGCCAAGTGTTAACATAACGGCAGTAGCGAAGCCTAATCCGAATTCGGAAGATTATTCCGCGAAAATCTCTGGTAAAGTGGAAGGGGACTTTTTTATTGTTCCTTTTTATAAACAGCAGCAGATTAAAGATTTTTCAGAATTGTTAAAAATTGTAGCGGAAGACAAAGATTTTTCTAACGTTTTTATAGAATCAGAAAAACCGGAGTTTTTAGCAGATGGTTCGCATGTAGATAAAATTTTATTAAAGGTAAAGCAGCCAAATAACTTCAATATAGAAAATTTTGCCTTAAAACAAACTAAGCCAGAGGGGAAGAATTCTCTTATTTCCTTCACAAAGGGAGCGGATGGACAATATTACATAGCTTTTAAAAGCGATAAGGTTGGGGAATATATTTTTGACCTTGTTTATCAGGATAAGAAAAAAACTACAGATCTGAAGAAAAATTGTACTATCAAGGGGCGTATGCCTTCGGCTGATCTTTCCTCTTTGGATATTGATCATGACGGGCATATTTTGGCTGTAGACGGTAAAGATGATCAAGAAGCGCTGCTAACGCTCAAGCTAAAAGATGCTTTGGGGCCGATAACCGATTTAAACGCGCTGGGTGGCCAGTTGGAATTTAAGGCAGAAAAAGCTCCTTCTGGAAAAGACGGGACAGTTACTATTTCAAAAATCAAACAAGATGCGAAAGATGGCAGTGTCTACACCTCTACGCTCCATGGAACGAGGATCGGGGAAGTAACAGTTCAGGTGATGTGGAACGGCGCTGTCTTTGCGAAAAAGGATAAAACACCTTTGCAGGAAAAATGCGAATTGCGCGGCCCTGAAAAAGATACGATTTTTGAAATGGTTGAAGAGGTTGAAGAGAATGACAACCCTGTGACCGAGATCCTTGGGGATGGTTATGTTACGGATAGTGTTGTTTGTAAGCCTAAATTTTCTGGAAAGCCCCTGCAAGAAGATATCCAGAAATATTTAACTTTTGCCATTACGCCTGTCGCCAATGCTGAAAAAGAGAAGCTGCATTTTAAAGATAAAATAAAAAAAGATGATCAAAATCCCATCATGAGCTATAAGCAGCATGTGATTGCAGATTTTGTATCCTCTGTTGCAAGCTATACCATTACTGCTAAGTTTGATGGGCGCCTTGTCGGCATTCAAACTTTGACGGTAAACATTGTTGAGCCAAAAGCGGGAGAGTTCCAGCTTTCTTGGAATAAGAAAGTGATTGATTTAAAAAAAGAAGAAAAATTTACTATTTTTGATGATTTCAAAGAGCTAAACCCTCATGACAAGCTGATTTTTTCTTGTACAGATAAAACTATGCACCTACCGGCCAGAGATTTAATTTTCCGCTTCATACCAAATGAAGGGAAACCACTGGATGAGGCGGTTACTTCCACAACTCAAGGCTATATTGCTCAGGATCCGAATTTTTATAACACTCTAGGAAGCACGGCCGAGCAGCAAGATTGGACGCTAAACGTTATTTACCAGACGCAAAATCATGATGAGGTTATCCTTAGCGCCCCTAATGTTTCGTGGCGAGTCTGTGGAATAGGTGGTCGAGCGTCATCAATTGCTATCTCTCCGGGTACGGTTAAGATGAATGACTCTGAGATTAGTAAAATTACAGTTACGGTACACCTTGTGAGTGAGATGGATCGTCTTTACAATATTGCTCAGCTTCCTCCTTATTATATAGGCCTAGAGCAGTATAACGATAGCAGCCTCAACAAAAAATGTGCAGAGGATATTGTTGCGCTTGTAGAGGCGTGGAAAGAAACCGACGAACCTGGTGTTTACACGGCCAAGTATGAAATAAACAAGGAAGTGTTCGAAAACCTCAGGAAAGATAGCTCTACATTTTTTTTAAAAGCTGTCGCGATAGGGCCAAAGAGCGGAAAAAAAGCTGAAGTTAGAAGTCCGGCGTGTCTTGTCATTTCAAAAAAATGAGGCATTAGGCGGATTGCTGTTACAGCGCCTTAGATTGCTTTTACAAGTTTTTAAGCTGGGTTGGAGATAATAAAATCTCATGCCCAGCTTCTCCTGTTGTGAAGGCAGCACAACATTTTTTGGGGGGACAAAAATTAACCTTTCCCCCCTTTTTTCTTAAAATTTTAAGAAAAGTTTAAAGTTTGACTTCTACCCTTAAAGGTATAACATTCTACTATAGGTTGTACTGAGGTGAGCTATGAAGTCGTTGATAAACTATAAGACGCTTAGAAGATTTTTTGCTCTTACCCTTGTATTTTCTTATTTTTTTAGCAGTACAACCTCTCCAGTTTTAGCTGAAAATTACATTTCTCACTTGGTTGTAATCCCGCATGTAAAGCATGTTTATCACTATATAAAGCACGTAAAACTACAGAAGAATCAGGGAAATCATAGGCTTTCTTATGTAATAGGAGAAAGATTTTACATAGCGCATAAAAACGATTCTCTTGAAAAAATAGCGCATCTTTATCAAATTAAGCGCGCAGATTTAATTGCCGCAAACCCCCCTATGCTTACCGGCCCCAATCTTTCCTCATTGAAGAGTGGGGATGTCATATTACTACCTATGGTAGTATATGACAAAAGAGCATCCTCTGGCGGTTCTGCAAAAAGGGAGGCGGGCTATTGGTCTGGTATGTTAAGTAATGGGGCACAAATTCTAACCTCGGAAAATGCGTCTTCAGCCCTTTCTCAATATGCAGAAGAGAGTGCTTTTTCCTATGCCAATAACAGTATTTCTTCGTGGTTGAGCCATTATGGTAGTGCACGGGTTCAATTGGGAACCGATGGTCATAAATTCCAGCCAGAATTTGATTTGCTTCTACCAGTGGTAGATCGTGGGCCGCAAATGTGGTTTATGCAAACCAGCTTGCACCGCAAAGATAAACGTGTGCAAGGGAATTTGGGGTTAGGCAGTCGTTATTTTACGAGCAGCTATATGGTAGGGGTTAACGGTTTTTTTGATTATGATTTTTCCCACCATGTTACGCGCTTAGGGGCAGGGGCAGAATATTGGACAGATTATCTGCGTTTAAATGTCAATGGCTATAGGCATTTAAGCAATTGGCAAGATGCGAAAGAGTTAAGCGATTATGAAGAGCGTGCAGCGACAGGTTTTGATATACGCAGCCAAGCCTTTTTGCCTCAACATCCGGAATGGGGTGTTAAGCTTAATTTTGAAAAATACTTTGGGGATCAAGTTGCCTTTTTCAATGCAAAGAAATTCACCAAAGACCCTTATGCGATTACGATGGGCGTAAACTATACGCCAGTTCCCTTGTTAAGCTTTAATGCGGATTATGTGCATAATGGCGGCACAGGAAATGTTGAGGACCCTAATCATTTTTCTTTTATGGGTCAGCTTATTTACCGTTTTGGCTTACCTTTGCAGCAGCAGCTGGACCCACATGCGGTTGCCTTTGTCCATTCCTTACGTGGTGGGCGGTATGATTTTGTTGAGCGTAACAACAATATCGTTCTTGAATATAGGAAAAAAACACATCAAGAGAAGCCTAAAAAAATTAATGCAGTATTGACGCCGGCTTTTGTCAGCAGTCCCGTTGCTTCTCAGGATCCGGTTTCTTTATTGCTACATGTGGTAGATGAAGGAGGTGCGCCGCTTCATGTCTTGCCAAGCGAGATTAGTTTTAAGTTGACAAAAACGCAACCGCTAAGCAGCAAGCAGCTAGATTCCCGCGCTTCACAGGAGGTGAGTTTAAAATTGCTCCCCCTTATTTGTAAAGGCACGGGCGTGTTTGAGGTGCCTATTCAAGTCGGTTTAGACGCTGAAGATGTGGACGTCGTGCCCATTATACGGGGGCAAGCTTTTAGCGCCTCGCATATCTGTGTGCATGAGTTGCATTTTAATGACAAAAGCCTAGCCTTTAAGGTTAATCCTCCGGTTATTAAGCCACGTACACAGAACAAGGCAGGGGAGGATAGTTTGAAAGATTCTGCCATTGCTCAACTGGTTATGAGAGAAGATGGGCATAATATTACGCGCATAAATGTTAATAATTTAGCATTCAAAGCCTTTGTAGATGAGAAACTTAGCAAAGAAGCTCCGCATGTAGTGGTAAGCAAGGTGGTAAAAGGTGGTGCCGATAATGTGTATGAGGCAACAGTTTTTGGAACAGTAACAGGCACTTTTTACCTTGCCCCCATCTATAAAAATAAAACAGAAAATGTGGGCGCTGATTTAACAATTTCTGATAAAAAGATCGTCCCTGGAAGGTACCGCCTTTCTACCGACAAGCCAGAGATTCTTGCAGATGGCGAAGATGTTGCAAAAATAAGCTTGAATTTTTTAGATCCGAGTAACGAATTTCTAGATAAAAGTAAGTTTTTCTTACAGGTACAATCGCATTCAGGCTTTTCTGAACAAATCTTTTTTGCCGAGGAAGACGGCGCTGTCTGTATTTATGACTTTAACACCAAAAAGGTCGGGGCCTATGTTTTTCACCTATATTATAGTGAAAAAGCAGGCGCTGTAGATTTACATAAACTTATAACTATCAAAGCCCGCATGCCAGATGACCATTCTACATTTGCAAGCAGTAAAGACGAAATTCTAGCAGTAAATGGCAAAGATGATCAGTTTGCTATTTTAACTTTCACAGCACGGGATGAGCTAGGCCCTATTTCTGGTCTTGCTGATCGGATACAATTTGTAACCAAATGTGAAGTAGAAAATACAACAGCTGAAGACCTGCCCTCTTACACGGTAGAAGAAGTTAAAGAGCGTCCAGCGGGAAGCGGCGTTTATGTGGCCAAGTTTTACGGAACAACGATGGGCCGTTATATTATTAAACCGGTTTTTGTAATGTCGCCTGTCGCTTGGCTCGATGTACATGTGAAGCTACGAGGCCCAAATGAAAAATCTGAATGCGAAATTCATGCTCAACATGCAGCGTTTCTGGTGGGAGATGACCGGTTGACGTTGGATCTTGATTTAAATGCAAGGGATAATTATGGCCAAATCGAAGGGATCACAAAATATCTTTCACTGGAGATTGTTCCTATAGATGAAGCTGGGCAGGCGGAAGATATTTATCTTGCAGAACCTATTAAAGTATACACTAGGTCTAAAGCAAAATATAGATTTCGTTTAAAAGCTAAAAATATTCAAGATCGTTTTGATCGTTCCTCCTACAAAATTTATCCTAAATTTGACGGAGCCCGTATAAAAGGGAAAGATATAACGGTAACTATTCTAGAGCCGGGCATAGAGACTAAACTTTGGGCAGATAACTGCATAGGAAAAGAGATTAATTTATTAAAGGAGTATGTTAGAGGGACAATTAGTTTTAAGCTTACTGTAAAAAATAAAGGTGAGTTATTATATGACATAGCACCCGATTTAGAATTCTTTATAACAAAAGGCGGCAAGAACGGTGAAATCGTTAAAAACTTAAAAGGCGATGTAGATGGAGAAGGTGGCCAGTACACTTGGAGGGGGGTTGACCCTACTTCATTAGAAGTTGGAAATTATGTGGTGCAGGTAAAATATCTGGGAAAGGTGTTAGGGCAAGAAAACGACTTAATGCTCCATTTACGTATGTATGAGCTTGATACGAAGGCAACTAAATTTACGGTATCATCTGTTTTAGGTAAGAAGACAGAACTTCGCTTTCCTGAAGATACAGGCAAAAACTTTACTTTTAGCTTGCAATTATTCGCGCATGACTATGACGGCGGGCCATCTTTGCCGCTAGAAGGTATAGAAAATGCAATTACCATGGTAGTTAACGATGAAAATTCCAATAAAACAGCGTTTTTTGTTCCAGAACGCCAGCAATGGAAAGAGCAGCCCGCCACAGAAGGTGAAGTAGGCGTTTATAAAGCAACTTACACATTTGCAACACCAAATGGCAGCGATCATATAAATCCGGGCCAGTATACGGCTACCCCCTATATTAATAATGTATATAAGGCGGGGGATCCACTTCATTTCAAGATTATAGTGAAGGGCGGGGATTTAGATACTGGCGCTAAGGCCCCGCGGATGGTGGGTAGCACACTAAAGAGGAAGAGCTTTTAAATTTTAACGTGAAGCTTTCTGATGCTTAAGCGCAAAATAAAAGGAACGATTAAAGGTATGAGGCGTTGCTCTCGTAGCAATGGATAAGATTACGAGGAAAGCTCATGCAGGTTGTGAACGCCCTTTTTTGGCAAGAGAAAGAAGCAGAACATTATTTTCAAGTTTTGCGTGACGCTGGAATACCAGACCGGCAAATTTTTATTTTCGGCAGTAAGGACACAGATCGCGTAGCGAGCCATTTATATCGTCGGCGTAATCTTTCTGGCATTTTTTTGGGAACTCTTTTGGGCTGTATCGGCGGGGGCGTTGTCGCGTTTGGGCTTAACCTTATCCCTCACAAAAATATGCATCAAACGTGGAATTGGCTTCTTTATATTATTTTTGGTATCGTTTTGGGCGCGGGTTTTGGCGGTATCATAGGAAATATGCAGCAGATGATGAGAAAGTCGGGCGTTCCTAAAGCAGAAGCGCGTTTATGTATGGCGGCTGTTGAGCGAGGCGCGTGGCTTTTGAGTGTTGCCTCGCATGATAAGGACGCCAAAAAAACCCATGAAATTTTAAAATATTTTATCCCGCCCCTTGCGGTAAATGCCCAAAAGAATGAGAAGTTGGTGCAAACACGCCGCGCTTTCGCTAAATATGAAGCAGATCTCACACCCTTTACAGATGTTTGATGGCGATTGATGTTTAAGAGGGCGGTGCCAATGTTAATAGGTGAGGGGTATAATTTTAGGTTTTTAAAGTAAATCTTTTCATAAGCGCGCTTTATTGTTAAACTTTTCTTATGACTATTGATAGGCACCTTATCCGTAATTTTTCTATTATCGCCCATATTGACCACGGAAAATCAACCTTAGCTGATAGGTTGATTCAAGTAACGGGCGCTTTGTTGCAGCGCGAAATGAAAGCGCAAGTTCTTGATTCTATGGACATTGAACGGGAGCGCGGCATAACCATTAAAGCGCAGACGGTACGCCTGCAGTATAAAGCGCAAGATGGGAAAATATATACCCTTAACCTTATGGACACGCCGGGGCATGTCGATTTTGCTTACGAAGTTTCGCGCTCTCTCGCGGCGTGTGAAGCCTCGCTGCTGGTTGTAGATGCTTCGCAAGGGGTGGAGGCGCAAACCTTAGCCAATGTGTACCAAGCGATTGAGCATAATCACGAAATTTTGGTGATTCTTAACAAGGTGGACCTTCCCGCTGCGGAGCCAGAGCGCGTGAAAGAGCAGATTGAAAATGTCATCGGCATCGATGCGTCTAAAGCGATTGAAATTTCAGCAAAAACGGGTTTGGGTATTGAAAATGTTTTAGAGGCTATTGTCAAGCAATTGCCACCACCGTCAGAGGGGGAGGCGCAAAAAGCCCTAAAAGCCATGCTAGTGGATAGCTGGTACGATGCTTATCTTGGTGTGATCGTGCTTGTACGTGTAGTAGATGGTGTTTTGAAGCGCGGACAAAGCATCTATATGATGGGGACGCAAGCAAAATATACAGTAGAACGTACGGGCGTTTTTACCCCGAAAATGCTTCCGGTAGAAGAATTAGGGCCAGGAGAAATTGGCTTTATTACAGCCTCTATCAAAGAGGTAGCGGATACGCGGGTAGGGGATACAATTACTGAAGAAAAGAATGCTTCTTCTGTTACGCCGCTGCCTGGCTTCAAACCGGTTCAGCCTGTCGTTTTTTGCGGCATTTTTCCGGTTGACGCTTCAGCCTTTGAAGCTTTGCGCACCGCTATAGCAAAATTGCGCTTGAATGATGCAAGCTTTACTTTTGAGATGGAAACCTCTGCTGCTTTAGGTTTTGGGTTTCGTTGTGGTTTTCTTGGACTTTTGCATTTAGAAATTATTCAGGAAAGGTTGGAGAGAGAATTTGGCTTAGATCTCTTAGCAACAGCCCCTTCTGTTGTGTATCATGTGCATCTACAAGATGGCACAGTAAAACCATTACATAATCCTGCAGATTTGCCAGAGATCATGCATATTACCTCTATTGAAGAGCCTTGGATTGAAGCAACCATTCTTACACCAGATGAATATTTAGGCGCTATCCTTAAATTGTGTCAGGAGAGGAGAGGCATCCAGAAAAATCTTTCCTATGTGGGCAGCAGGGCTATGGTCTCTTATGAGCTTCCTCTTAATGAGGTAGTTTTTGATTTTTATGATCGATTAAAATCACTTTCTAAAGGCTATGCGTCTTTCGATTATCAAATTGCAGATTATCGTGCAGGTGATTTAGTAAATATGTCTATTTTAGTCAATGGAGAGCCTGTCGATGCTTTGTCGGTTTTAGTGCACCGTATGGCGGCAGAAAAACGTGGGCGCGTGATGTGCGAAAAATTAAAGGATTTGATCCCGCAACACATGTTCCAAATTCCCATACAGGCCTCCATAGGCGGGAAAATTATTGCGCGCGAAACAGTACGCGCTTTGCGTAAAGATGTTACGGCAAAATGCTATGGCGGTGATATTACAAGGAAAAGAAAATTATTGGATAAGCAAAAGGAAGGTAAGAAGCGTATGCGCCAGTTTGGAAAGGTCACCATTCCTCAAGAAGCCTTTATCCAAGTTTTAAAAATGACAGATTAAACGCTTATCTTGCGTTTTCTAGATGTAAGGTGGGGGGTATGATAGGCGCAGCAATGTTGCTTGTTTTGATAGGCGCTTTGCATAAATCGGCGATAATACATTGCTCGCAAAGCGGGCGGCGCGCTTTGCATGTGTAGCGACCATGCAAAATTAACCAAAGATGTGCGTGATGTAGATAGGGTTTGGGTATAATTTGTAGCAGTTTTTTTTCTACCTCATCAGCTGTTTTTCCTGGTGCTAGCTGCAACCGATTGGCAATGCGAAAGATGTGGGTGTCGACAGCTAATGTGTCTTGATGAAAAGCAATGTTGAGCACAACATTAGCGGTCTTCCTTCCTACGCCTGGAAGGTTGGTAAGTTCTTCCCTCGATGCGGGGACGTGCCCTTGATATTGCTGCCAAAGAATTTGTGACAAGCATGCAATGTTTTTTGCTTTAGTTTTCCATAAACCAATAGAGCGTATATAATGAGAAATTTCTTCTTCACTTAACTTTGCCATCTCCTCGGCGGATTGCGCTTTGTTAAAAAGCTGGGGGGTCACCTTGTTAACGCCAGTATCTGTGGTTTGCGCAGACAGCAACACGGCGACCAGCAAAGTAAAAGGGTTGGTGTAATAAAGCTCCCCTTGCGGATGAGGGTTTTGAAGGGAGAAGCGGTGGAAGATTTGCTCTATTTCTGTGTTGCTATAAATACTGGGGGGCACCGTACATTTTTTTGCTATTTTATTTGTCATAATAGAAAACTCTAACCTATTGAAAAACATTAATTTTTTTTGGAAAATCAGTATTTCATTGACAAGAAGGCCTATCTATAATATATGACATATATCTTCAAAATGCATTTTTGCGTCTGCGACGTTTGTTGATTTCCTAAAATTTATATTTTTAAAAGCTACTCTAAGGCTCTACAGTTTTGTGCCTTGCAGTAGCTTTTTGTTTTTATGCTCCAATGTTCTAGAGGACAGATGCATGGCCGCTCGAAAGCAAAAACGTAATAAGCTCTTATACCGTATTAAATTGCGTGAAGCAATTTTAAAAGCTGCTGAAAAAGCAGGCGAAGACCTAGGGGAAGATGGGCTGGTTGCCTATTTATTAGAGCAAGCACGCGAAAAGCCTACGCCTTTTTTAAACTTACTTTGGAAAATGGCTGCCGAAGAAGATGAATACGAGACGAGTAAAAAAATTACTCGCATTGAAATCGTAGCTCCGCAGCTGGAAGAAAAAAAACCAAATACTTGTCGTTAAACGTATTCAGGTAAAGCATGTATGGCAAAAAGACAAATAAATAAGGTGGTACAAATACAGCTCCCCCCTAAATTGCTTCCGGTTTTTACAGGGGAGGCAAGGTATCGCGGGGCGTATGGAGGGAGAGGTTCTGGAAAATCGCGCTCATTTGCTAAAATGGCTGCTTTACGAGCGATCCAGTTGGCAGAAGGAGGCGAGAAAGGCATCATATTATGTGCTCGTGAGTTCATGAATACGGTTGAAGATTCTTCCTTTGCTGAAATAAAAGCAGCAATTTTAGAGGAAGACTGGTTGCGCAGTTATTTTGATATAGGAGAGAGATTTATCAGAACAAAAGATGGGCATATTGCTTTTAGCTTTATTGGATTGCACCATAATCTTAACTCTATTAAATCAAAATCCCGTATAAGAATTTTATGGGTGGACGAAGCTGAAAATATTTCGGAGATCGCTTGGTTGAAAGCTATCCCTTCTATTCGCGAAGAAGGTTCAGAGATTTGGGTAACGTGGAATCCAGAGCGTAGTAACAGCGCGACCCATAAAAGATTTCGCCTCACACAGCTTTCTAACGCTAAAATTGTTGAACTTAATTGGCGTGATAACCCTTGGTTTCCTAAAACGTTAAATGAAGAGCGCCTTCGTGATCTTGAAGTAAGGCCAGAATATTATAACCATATTTGGGAAGGTGGTTTTTTAACGACCTTAGAAGGATCGTATTTTTTAAAAGAAATACAAAAAGCCAAAGAGGAACAGCGTATCGGTTTTGTCGCAGCTGATCCTTTGCTGCGCTTGCAGGCATTTTGGGATATTGGTGGCACAGGCGCTAGGGCGGATGCAACCTCTATTTGGATTGCCCAATTTGTTGGACAGGAAATCCGTATACTAGACTATTATGAAGCACAAGGGCAGCCCTTGGCCGCCCATGTGGCTTGGCTGCGTGAGAAGGGCTATGAAAAGGCTCTTATGGTATTGCCCCATGATGGTGCAAGTTGTGACAGGGTTTTTAATACAAGTTTTGAAACAGCTTTAGCAGAAGCGGGTTTTGAGTGTTATGTCGTCCGTAATCAGGGGGCAGGCGCTGCCCGTATGCGTATTGAAGCGGCGCGCCGCTTATTTCCAAAAATGTGGTTTCATGTTGAAAAAACGCAAGCAGGGATTGAAGCTTTGCAGTGGTATCATGAAAAGCGCGATCCTATCCGAGGGATTGGGCTAGGCCCTGCACATGATTGGTCAAGCCATGCGGCAGATGCCTTTGGCTTGATGTGTATCCTTTATGAACAGCCGAAGAATAAAGTAGCTGAAAGACAAAGATATAGACAAAATTATGACGGGGGAACCTCATGGATGGCAAATTAACGGCCCTATTTAAAAATGAACCCAATGAGCAGCAAGCCGAAAGGGAGAGCTTGCTCACAGAGAGACTAAAGCAATGGTATCGTCAAGATATCGAGCATGTTTTAGTGTGGCGCCGTAAGGCTAAGGAAGATTACGCTTTTTATAATGGTGAACAATGGGCGGACGAAGATTTGGCACTTTTAGCAGAACAGAAGCGCCCTGTTATGACTTTTAATCGTATCGCTCCTTTAGTTAATGCTATTGTGGGTTCGGAAATTAACAATCGGCGTCAGGTGCAATATATTCCTCGGCAAGTGGGCGAAAGTATCGCCGATGAGATTTTAACGGGTGCTGGAGAATGGTTCCGTACACAATCTTATGCAGAAGATGAAGAATCGGAAGCTTTCGCTGATGCTGTTATAACGGGGATGGGGTGGGTTGATACCCGTCTTGATTTTGAAAATGATCCCGATGGTGCGCCTATTGTACAACGGCTCGACCCTTTTAAAATGGTTTGGGATGCTGCGAGCACAAAACCCAATCTTACTGATGCACAAAGGTTATGGTATATTGAGCAAAAACCTGTACAGCAACTGCAAGAAATGTTTCCTGATGTGCATGTCAGTGATTTGCATGCTGATTGGGCGGGCGGGCCTGCTTCTAGCGATAGCTCTCATAATGCGGACAACTTCTATTCAGAAAACAAGAATGGTAACACTGCGTCTACAGAAGAGACAGCAACACTGGTAGAGTGTCGTTGGTTTGAAAGAGAGCCTTATTATCGCGCTGCAGATTTAATAACAGGAGAGCAAAGAGATTTTGGGGAAGACGAATTTAAAAATATTTTAGCACGTTTTCCAGATTATCCGCATCTTCGCCAATATCGCAAAATTGTAAAACGCGCTTTTATAGGACGAAAAATCCTAGCTTTACCAGACCAACCTTTAGTGCCTTCGGGGCATTTAGGGTGGGAATGTATTACGGGTTATTTCGATAAACTTGCAGGGCAATTTTATGGAATTGTGCGTTCTGCAAAAGATCCCCAGCGCTGGTCAAATAAGTTTTTTAGTCAAATAATGTATATTCTCAATAGCCAGTCTAAAGGAGGCATTTTAGCTGAAAGAGGAGCTTTTGATGATGATAGACAAGCAGAAGAAAGTCTTGCACGTGCCGACCAAATTACTTGGACAAAAAACGGTGCCCTTTCCAGTACCAATGCCCGCATCCAATCAAAGCCGATGGCACAATTTCCGAATGGTTTTTTTACGTTATTTAACGAAACAAAGAATGCGCTTACCCAGGTGACGGGTCTTTCGCCTGAATTTTTAGGAACAAGAGAAATAAACCAGCCCGGAGTGTTAGAGACGCAGAGGCGGCAATCTTCCCTTAACCTGCTTGCTTCACTTTTTAACGCTTTACGGCGTTATCGGAAAAGGCAGGGGCGTATGATGTTGTATTTAATTCAAAATTATTTGTCTGATGGTCGTTTGGTGAAAATTATAGGCAGTGATAAAGAGCAGTATATCCCACTAACGCGCGAAGTGTGTGCCCAAAGTGATTATGATATTATTGTGGATGATGCACCAACATCCCCTAACGAGAAAGAGCGTAATTTTGCGGTTATCCAGCAGATGTTACCTTTTCTTAAAGAGTACATGACCCCTGAGATGGTTATTGAAATTCTTAAATATTCTCCTTTGCCAGCTTCTTTGGTGGATAAATGGAGCAAGAAGATTATACAAAATCCCACCCCTATGAACTCATAAAAAAGAGGCACTAAATATGCCAGAAGCGACTTTAACAACAGCGCAAAAAACAATTAAAAATAATTTAGCTGAAATGGTTCCGCACCAAGCTTTACATGCCGAACGGCAAAAACATAAAAAAACGAAGGCGCAATTAGTGAAGCTAAAAAAACAGCTGCAGGATCTGCAGCAAGCTTATTTTAGTTTGCTAGAACAGGCCCATAAAGAAAAAATTGTCGAAAAAAATACACCTATGCCAGATCCAGAAAAGGACATTGTGGCTTATATAGGTTGGATTGCGGCGCATTTATAGATCTCGAAATTATTGATAATTTATTTTCTCGTCTCTTCTGTGTAAGGGGAGTGAAGCCACGGCTCTGCTACACAGTATCACGTTCGTATCTAGGGCTTGCGCGGGGCAAAGCGTTATTTCGCCATTCATTCTAAGATAAACTATAAGAGGAGAAACAGCATATGGCTGTCACAAAATTTGGGATTAACAGTCCCTTTGCTATTAAAACTTGGTCAAAACAGCTTGCAACTGAAATTTCAAAGGCAACACCTATTGCACCCTTAATAGGGATAAATTCTAATAGTCTTATTCAATTAAAAGAAGAGACGGCCAAAAATGCTGGCGATAAGGTGACCTTTGGCTTGCGCCGCCAACTTATTGGCGAAGGTGTGAGTGAAGGCGTATTACTTGAAGGCAATGAAGAAGTGCTGGCAACCTATTCAGATTCACTTATACTGAATGAGTTAGCCCATGCCGTACGTGTACAAAATGAAGGTACTATTGACGCACAGCGCGTTGCTTTCAATTTACGTGAAGAAGCTAATGCCGGTTTAGCTGATTGGTATGCGGATCGGCTTTCTATGGCGGCTTTTACGCACCTTTGTGGGTATACTGCTAACGAGCTTTCTTTTGATGGCAGAATTATTAAAATATCTCCAGTTTACACAGGCTTTAATGTGCCAACAACTCCTTCAAAAAATCGGATAATTTTGGCTGGAGAAAAAGCTACAGAAGATGATTTAACGGCGGAAGATAAGTTTAACTTAAGCCTTATCGACAAAGCGGTAGAACGTGCCAAGCTCGCTGCGCCTAAGATAAGACCTGTGCGCGTAGGCGGCGATAATGTCTATGTAATGTATCTACATCCTACGCAGGTTACTGCTTTGCGCACAAACACAGCGGCTGGACAGTGGTTAGATATTCAAAAAGCAGCTTATAGTGGTTCTCGCAGTTCAAACCCAATATTCGACGGTTCTTTGGGTATGTACAATGGCGTAGTTCTACGGGAAGCCGCGCATATTATGCCAGGTATGTCTGCTAAAGGAGCGCCGATAAACACTGTACGTCGCGCGGTGTTATTAGGTGCTCAAGCTGGAGTTATCGCTTTTGGTAAAGCGCGAAGCGTAGAACGTTATAAAATTGTAGAAGAGCTCTTTGATTATCAGCGTGAATTAGGCGTAGCTGCAAAAACTATCTTTGGTTTTAAGAAGACTGTTTTTGGCAAAGAAGATTTTGGAACACTTGTTGTTTCTACTTATGCTGCAAGCGCTTAAAAACTGAGTAAATAAGGAAGATGAGGAGCGTCTATTATAGACGCTCCTTTTTTTATGGGAGAAGAACTATGCCAGAGTTTGAAATAGAGTGCCCGCAGAGCAATGATGATAGTGAAAAAGGTGACCTGCAAAATTGGCAGCAGCAGCCAGAACAGGAGTCTTTTCAGGAGAACCTAGAATCAGATTGTTTAGAGCCAAGCAACAAAAGCCCTCAGGAAGAATTAGAACAAACCCAGAAACTTTTGCAAGAATTCGAAGAGAAAGCTGCAGAATTTTCTAAAATGACACCAGACTTTTCTAAAGCGGTAGAATTTTTAGCTAAAAAGCGCCACCAGCAACTACAATCTTATGGGGTTGTAGACCAGCGTTTTTATGATTTACAAGAACGAAATCAGCAACTTGAAAAAGAAGCGGAGCAGCTTATTAAGATCGCCGCTCAAACGGGACGCAACCCTGCGCAACTATTTTATGAGGTTGCTTTATCCTATGGTTATGGCGCTACGCAACATTATCGTGAAGCTGAACAAAAGCAAACGGCAGCAAAAAGCTTAACATCTCTTCCTGGTTATCGCTCTCATCAGCCTATGGATATTGATGCTTTAGCGCAAATGCCTCAAAGCGATTTTGATAAATGGTATTGGGATAACCAAAGCGAGTTTCGTCGCATTATGGGGGGATAAGAGAAGCGTGAACTTTAGCGTAGTTAATGTGTTACAGAAGGAGCATGGGATATGCCTATTAGTATAAAAACGACCGGCCCTATTGGTGATTTACCGCCGCTATTGGTGACGCAAACAAACACTTTACAAGATATGCTTGATGCTATTTCCGATGAAATTGATGACGCACAAGGGAATTATGTGCAACAAATTCAAGCAGCAATTTTTAGTGCCATCCGTTATTGTGAGAGGGAGCCTTTCTACTTTAATGAAGATTTTTTTACCTCTTTGCCAGCTGTGGTCGGTCAATCGCGTTATAGTAGTTTTGATGAGCCTGCTATCGCTTCGGCAATTGCTATAAAAAATGTTTTTGTAGCAATATCAAATCTCACAAAAAAGCCGCTCAGAAAAATTACAGCAGAAGAATTTGAACAACATGCGCAAGATAAGGCGCAAGGGCGCCCTCTATATTACTCTTATACAGAAGAGTATTTGCAACTTTATCCTGCTCCTGATGCGGCGTATAGGATTCATCTTGAATTGGCGCCATCGAAATTAGACGAAGTGAAAAGCCTATCACAAATAAGCCATTGGTTTACAGAGGCTTTTGATCTTGTGAAAGCACGCGCAAAATATGAGCTGTTTAAAAATATTTTACAAGATAATGGAGCGATGCAGATTGAATTGCAAACTTTCCGCGAGCAAGCCGATATGCTGAAGAAAGAAACTTCACGACGCAACACTTTGGGCTGTGTACAAGCAACGAGGTTTTAGATGACCTTTTTACCCATAACTGAATATTGCCCTGATATGGCTGCTGTAAGTAATAATTTTTCTGACGAAGTTGAAAATGTATTACCTGGTTTAAATTCTTATAATCCTTTTCCTGCCTTTCAAGCTTTTTCTCAACCATTGCCAGGTAAACCCTTTGGCATGTTTGCTTTTGGTGAAGCTTCGGGATCTGTCCACACTTTTGTAGGAACGGAAAATAAAATTTATGCCTTAAATAAAGAAAATAATAATTGGGAAGATGTTTCTCGCCTCAGAAAAGCTTACGAGGCCAATGAAAGTTCTAGATGGTCTTTTGCTCTTTTTGGTCATTGCGTTATTGCTGTAAATAAGAATGATGCGCCTCAAATATTAAAAATTGGCGAGAGCAATCGTTTTTGTGATTTAAAAGGCGAGCCGCCACGCGCTGGAATCGTAAAAGTGTGGGGAGATTTTGTCTGTTTTATGCAGCTGCCAGATTTTCCTAATCGCGTTCATTGGTCTGGTTTGAGAGATGTTGAATGTTGGGAGGCTGGAAAAAAAAATTGTGACTATCAAGACTTTTCAGAAGGGGGGGAAGTTCAAGGCTCTACAGAAAGTGCTGATCCAATTATCTTTACACGCTCAGCTATCTACTACGGCCATTTTATTCCAGGTTCGCCGGTTGTCTTTAGTTTTAAAAAAATTTACGCTAAAAAAGGCGTCAAAAGCCCGCTTTCTATAGCTTGCCGTGGTGATTATGCCTTTTTTGTGGATGAGGGTGGCTTTTGTCAAATTTCTTCTAATGGCGTAATAAACGAAATTGGCCTTGAAAAAGTCAACGCAACTATTTTTTCGAAAGTAAATTCGTCTAATTTGGCTTCAATGCAAGCGGCTATTGATCCTATTAATAGCCGAGTTTACTGGTTGTTAGATGATAAACGGCAAAGAATAGGCACAACGCTGCTTATTTATGATTGGAATTTGCAAAGGTGGTCGCGGAGTAATGTGAGGTTACATGGTTTGCTTTCACTTTTTATGCAAGGTGATACCTTAGAGGGGTTGGATAAGGTTTCTCCGCATCTTGAATCCTTGCCATATTCCTTGGATAGCAAAATTTGGCAAAATGGCTCTCCAGTTTTGGGAGCAATTAGTGAGGATTACCGCCTTGGTTTCTTCAATGGGCCCCCTATGGAGGCGACGATATGCTCGGCACAATATATGGCGCCCCATGGAAGGGTGCAAACGATTCAACGTGTTTTGCCCTTGTTGGACACGCAAGAATGTGCCCTCTCTATAGGGAAAAGATATCGCTTTGGGGAAATGGAATCTTTTATCTGGGGCGAAGAGGCAAGACCTTCTTACAATACCGGTTTTGTAAATGCTCGGGCGCGTGGCAGATTTTTAAAATTAAAGCTACGCATACCACCAGCAGAAAGGTGGAGCCGTTTTAATGGTTTTGAGGTGGAGTTTAAAGATGCAGGAAAACGCTGACTTATCAAATCATAATGTCACCCATTGGAAGCTTGAAAAGATTAAACCTTATGCCCTGCCTTT
>JANEXR010099528.1:0-10945 GCA_026283905.1 Psittacula cyanocephala
AAGAGGACAGAGTGAGGAAGACTCCTTACTTCATCAGGACGACCACCAGACGACCACCAGAGGGGGCCGCGCAAGCGTAGGAGAGGCTGATGTCGTAAAAGACTGATGAAGTAACCCCTGATACCTATTGCAAAACTTCTAACGTATAAATTGCGAACGCAATGTGACGGGGTTAGAACCAGATTTGGGTGCGTACCCTTGGTTCTCGGCACCTTAATAAAGCACCTCATATAACCATTCCGGTGGTTATGTGTTTGTCCTGACGCTAACACTCAGACACAGACCCTGGGCCTGAGACTCTGAGGCTGAGACTCTCAGACACAGACTCTGATCCTTAGACTCTCAGACACCGACCCTGGGCCTGAGACTTTGAGGCTGAGGGTTTCAGACACAGAACCTGGGCCTGGGACTCTCAGACACAAACCCTGGGCCCGAGACTCTCAGACACAGACCCTTGGTCTGAGTCTCTCAGACACAGACCCTGGGCCTGAGACTCTGAGGCTGAGGCTCTTAGACACAGGCCCTGGGCCTGAGACTCTCAGGCACAGACCCTCGGCCTGAGAATCAAAAACACAGACCTTGCGCCTGATACTCTCAGACACAGACCCTGTTTCTGAGACTCTCAGACACACACCCTGGGTCTGAGACTCTCAGGCTGAGACTCTCAGACAGAGACCCTTGGCCTGATGCTCTCAGACAGAGACTTTGGGCCAGCAGCTCTGAATTCCTCCAAGCTCCAGGGTGGGGTACCACAATGAGCTCCAAGTCTGGGAAAACAGCTCTTGTGCTCCCCAGCACATCCACAGGCTTCCGCAGCAGCACCCAGGCCCTATGAGCACTGTGGGAGCACACCCCTGCCCCTGTGTGCTCCAGCCCCAGGGTTTGGCTGGCAGCGCTCTGGAGTCCTTGGCTCACCTTGAAACAGCACAGCACCAGGAGAGCAACAGACATGATGAGGGTCATGAGGGTGAACAGTGAGAGCGCCTGCAGCAGCCTGTGGCCAGAGGTGTGATTGGCCATCTCCTGGGAGAAAAGGAGAGCGCATCAGGGAGGAGAGGAGAGGGGAGGGGAGGGGAGGAGGAGAGTGAGGCCCCTTCCATACCCCGCTGGCCAGACACACACATGTAGCCATGCCGCGCTCTCTCCTACCATCTCTGCAGATTTCACTGTCCATCTCCCTGGCCTGGACCTGGGCATGGGGACGAGAGGTGCTGGCGACCCCTCCTGCACACACTGATCCAGGAGGTCAGAGGGCTCTGGTTTGCGCTGGTTCTTGCCCAGCAGCTTCAGGAGCAGCCCCGTCCTCAAGACCATCTTGGCACAGGCCTGCTGGAGCTGGGGCATGCCACAGTCCCCACGCAGGGCTCGAGCCACGCATGCCATGAACCTGCACAGGGCTCTGTCTGGCACCAGCGACTGTAGGTGGCAGCTGATCAGGGTGTCAAAGGGGGCTTCTTGCGTGGCTGCGCCGCATGGGCCACTGGAGCTGCCTGGTGCCATCGGGATGAGGGGTTCCTGCTCCTTGTGCTGCCCGTGTGTTGTGGTGCTTGCAGGAGTGGTGGGTAGGCTCCTGCCCTGAGAGAAACACTCTGCTGCAGCCATGTCCTCTGGCGTGCTGCTGGTAGCAGGGGGGCTGTTTTTAGCCAGCAGAGCATAGAAGAAATGCTGGATAGTGCTCAGTCTCTGCTCTGCTCTACCCAAGATGCTCATGGCCTTGTGCAGCTTGTTCTTCAGCTGTGCCACAAGCCCCTCTGCTAGAAAATAGAACCTTCTGGTGTCAATAGAGCTGCTCCAGCCCCTGTGCTGAATGCTCTGCAGCATCAGCGTCAGCTCCTTGGCGGTGTTGCCCTCCTGCCTCGAGAGCTGCTGAGGGGAAGGTGCTGATGCATCAGGGCTGCTCAGGCTCAGGACAACTGCTAGTATGACAGTTCTCTGCTCCCTGAGTGAAGGCTCCTTAGGCTGGAGATTCAACACAGAGCTGCTTTTCCCTTTCCTGGGTGGCACCAGTCCCGTTAGGAGCCTCACACTCACAGTGTGGCACCCAGGTCCCTGCAAGGGTTTTAAGAAACACATTACATGTGAGGTGGCGGCAGCAGCCTCTGCTCCAGGAACAAGCCCAGTCCCTGCTGCTTGCTGTGCTGGCCACCGGGGGATTTGCTGCTACCTAATCCAGGAGAAATATGGAAAATCCTCTCTCCTTCCTGCTGTGCCCTGCTCCCACCCATGGGTCTGAACCAGGAGGGATCATGCAGATCCCATGGGAGATGGATGCAGACAAGTTCAAGTTGGTGTCTCAGCTCCTTGCTGGCTTTGCAGCCGGGACACACCAGAACTGCTCAACCTTTGCCTGGCTCTGCCGCTGCCTCCAGCAGGATAAGGATGGGAGAAGGGTGGGATTTGCTGCTGGATCTCTGCTTTCCTGGCCACAGAGCACCCAGAGACACAAAGAAAGATCCATGGTAAGCTGTTAACAAGGAGTCCGTACTTACAGGTGAGTGACTGAAGGCAGCTTGAAGAACCACGTGTCCTCAATAACAGACACGGGGTTATGGCTCAGGACCCTGAAATGAACCAACACCCCATGTGAGCGGGGGGTGCAGGATGAGAGCAGTGGCAGGGGCTCAGTGCTATGTGTGTGAGGAAGGGCCTGGGGTGAAGGTTCCAGGCTGAGGCAGATGCTGATGGGCAGATTCACAACATACATCAGGTCCTGACTATCTCCAGCCCAGATAGCAAAAGCCCAGAAGTGCTCTGGAAAACATAACATCTCTTTCTTTCCTCTTCAGCTCACCCCTTCTGGTGGCTTCCCTCCAACAGGACTTTCCCTATTTTCTCACATTCCCGCTGTCCATGAGCTTTGTCTCTGTTCCTGCACCTAGCCAGGCAAAGCTGTGGCCTGACAGAGTTGTCATTCAGCATTGATGCTGCTGCCTATTTGGGGTAAGAGGTGAGCAGAACACAGTGACAAGTGCCATTGCTCTGAGCTACCCTTAGCCCTTGGAACACTCACAGTGTCTGGAGGAACTGCATCCCGTACCATGCCCTGAAGGTGTCAGTCCAGATCTCAGTGATGAGATTTCCCTCCAGGCTTCTGGGGAAACAGGACACCACAGAAATTAATTGGGTCTGACCCACAGGAAGCTGGAGTGAAGCAGCACTGGTTTGTAGGAAACAGCCACATCCAAGGTGGAACTGGGAGAAAACTGCCATTTTCTCTCCTGCTGTTTGTTAACCTGTCCAGGAGAGGAGATGAAGTGCATGTGTGCTGCATCTCTGCCTGCTCCAGGACACAACATGACTCAAGATTCAGCTTCTATTCTGGCTGTGTTTGCACAAGCCATGGCCCCCGTCCTGGTGTGGCCACCAGCTCCTGAACTCAGCTGCTCCTTCAGCAGGAGAAATTGGAGTCCTTGTTCTAAAAATAACAGGAGCATTTTCCAGCACCAGAAGGTTCTAAATGCTAACAGGCTTCACCAACCACACCAGGAAGAAACTCCCATAACTCACATGGTCTCCAGAAAAGGAAGGTTCTTAAAAGCACGAGCCTCAATCAACTGGATTTTGTTATAAGATAAATCCCTGTTAACAGGAGAACACAAAACTCTGGTGACATTTGCACTGTGTTGGTTCCTTTCAGGTGCTTTGACACGGGCAGCACAGACATGCCACTGCTCTCATTTCACGTGGGGTTTCTCCCTGGCACTGACTTGCAGTGGTGTGTAACCGGGGCTCACGGTCCTGACCGGGATGGCTGCAGCTCAGAGAGGTTCTCCCAGCTCTGATCCCACCAGGGGTATTTCAGGGCTGATTTTCCTCTCTGGTAACAGAGCGGGTTCATTGTGCACACCCCAACAGCGCCTCTTGTGTGAGGCCTCAGGGACAGGCTGGAACACCCTGTGTGACCAACATGGGGCTATTTCCCTTAGCTCCTAAACATCACCTCCCTGCACAGCCCTGATCTGATGTGTTCAGGAGTTCTCTGGACTGGCTCTAGAAACCAAAAGGTTCCTCGTCTCAGCCTGAACTCACTGCCTGGGCTTGTTCTTCAGCAAAAAAGGAGGGAGGAACCTTTGTGGGGAGCGTTTCATGGCCTGCTCAGCCAGAGTCCCCAGCCCCATCGTGTGGGTGAAGGGGAAGTGCCGGCTCCTCTCCATGGGCAATGGAGAGAAGCTGCACCATGAGCTCACTCCAAGGCAGCTCTGGGGCATCTGAGCTGAGAGGAGACGAATGCACAAGGTTTTCCCTGGAGAAGGTGGCCTCGTGCAGGTTTGTGCAGGGAAAAGGCAGCAGTCGCCTGCTCCTGCTTGGACGTGGGGCAATGGGAGTGCAGCGCGTCCCTGTGGAGCCCTCCTCTGCACCAAGACCCTGCTCTGCTCTGGCTGCAGCCAGGATACCCGCAGGAATAAAGCCCTTCCTGGGGTGGGCTGGGCAGCAGGGCCAGGCCAGGGGGAGGCCGTGCCCACCGTCATGGGCAGGGGTGTACCTACAGGTGCCTCAGCAGGAGCAGCCCCTCTTCACTGCCAACAGGCTGTTGTGCTGGAGGACTCTGCAAGAAACAGGCGGACATGAGCAGTGGCACCCATGGCTCTCAGGGGCAATGGAGCTGTTGGGAGAATAACCTTGCAGCATCTCTCCGGGTCCCGCCATGGCTCATCACAATCATGGCAGGAGCAGGCACTTGCTCCCAGCCTGCTGACACTGACTGCAGACTGAGCATGGGTTCCACAGGCCCAGGGATGGCCCCGGGGGGCCGGAACGGACACAGCCCAGGGCACTGCTCACCATGGAGCAGCTCTGGGGATTCACACTCCTCCTTGCTGAGCAGCTCGGCCTTGGCTGCACGTGGCAAGCACTGGTGTGGTGCTCAGCACAGCCTCGGCTCAACAGCCATGTGGAGGGATGGGGAACCTGGAACCCCTGTGCCATGTCCAATGCTGGTGGATGCTCACAGCTTCTCAGCCCATGGGCATCCCTTCCACACCTGCGGGTGGATGAGGCGAGCGCGTTCCCAGTGAAATCCCTGCAGAGAAGCATTGGCAGTGTCACCCCCAGCACAAACCCTTCCCCTGCCCCAGGGCTGTGGGGTGGCCGCGGGGCTGGCCTGGAGCTGCCCCCTCGGCACTGCACATCAGCCCTCCACACGCAGCGTGTCCCTGGAGCCACTCTCAGGGTGTCACAGGGCAGCACCCAGAGCTGCAGGGCACTCACAGCACGGAGAAGGGGTGTTGGTAGTTGGCCAGGGACATGGGGGCCAGGGCAGCGCTGCTGCAGTCCAGCTGGTGCCCGCGGCAGTGGCAGGGCCCTGGGCAGAGCCCCAGGGGCCAGGCCAGGCCAGGGGCCAGGCCCGGCAGCAGTAGCACCAGCAGCAGCGGTGCCATAGCGACGCAGGGTCTGAGTGCCTTTGGTACCACACGAGGCTCAAGGCTGGGGATCTAAACCAGGAGCTCTTATCTGCAACCAGCAGCGGATCTGGGGCTGTACTGGCCCTGCTGGCTGGATATAGCCTGAGACACCTCACACCTCACAATGAGGCCACGCCGCAAGAGTTGCATCGGCCTGTGAGCGTGCGTCCCCACTGTGACATAGGATAATCCCCTGCCATTGGAGCTGGTCGCTCTGCCCCACCTGTGGCGTGGTACAGACCAGCACATCTACAGCAGGAAAACCTGTGTGCAATAAACGTGTGCAGCACATGTGCGTTCAGTACATGTTTGTGCAGTCTGTGTGTGTCTGCCACACGTGTGTGCATGCATGTGTGAGTGTTGCCCTGTGTGTGTACACATGTGTACATGTGTGTACACTTTTATACATCTGTGTACATGTGTGTGGAAAGCTTGAGGACTGATGTGTTGTCTTGGAAACAGAAGTGTCACATCCAAGTGACACTTGGAAGTGTCGATGTCACACCCAAACCCTGCGGTGAACTGCTGGCCAATCTCCTCCATTTGGACGGCAAAGGCTTCCAACTCAAGGGAGTAAACTCCTTCTCCATACTCTCACACCCTCAGAAAGCTGCAGGGTGCCAGAGCACCTCTTGGACCCTATTCAGCACCAGAACATGCTGTATTTGAGCAGGGATGCAGCCGTGCACCCAGCATCTCACTGACACCCCCATGCTTTGCTTATAGGATCTCCAGGCACGGCTTGGCTTTGCTCTGAAGAACAGGGCAGGACTCCAAAAGGCAGAAGTCCAATCAACTCACAGGACACGGGTGAATGAACAACACAGCAGTTTTAATGGTCTATAATGTCTAAGCTAAACGTAATGTCTAATCTAAACCTAAAATTGGATCTAAACCTAATGTCTAATCTAAACATAAAGCTGAGTCTTCATGTCTAATCTAAACCTGAAGTCGAATCTTCTTCTTGTCTAATCTGAAGCTAATGTTCAATCTAAACCTAATGTCGACTCTTCTTCGTGTCTAACCTAACCTAAAGTCTAATCTAAACCTAATGTCAAATCTAAACTCAGGTTAAAACGAATGAATCATGTTTAAACTTCTCCCCCTTACCCTATCACTAGACGCCCCTGTATAAAGTCCCTCTCCAGATCTCTTCAGGCATTGGGAACAGCTCTAAGGTCTCTCTGGAGCCTTCTCTTCTCCAGGCTGGAGAACTTCGTCTTGTTGCACTCCATGATGTTTGCCGTTGGGTGTCAAGAGCAGTGAGGGGCCTGCAGCATCCTACTTCTTGGAGAGGGACCATCGGGCCAGGGCTGAGTGCTCTCTGAAGGCAAGGGAAATCGGCTCATCCCATAATGATGTGTCCTCACTGGAAAAGCTTGATTAGGATCTAGCATCACTGAGGTGACAGCAAGGACATAACAGCAATGGCATAACAGCCATTGGGGAGGGGGTTAGAACTGCATGAACTGAACACAGGGCCGGCATCGCCACCATCACACTTACTATTGGTTGACGACCACCTTGTACAAGCCTGACTCCTCCCCAGCACTGGACTGAGCCAGGGCCACCTCCTGCGGGGCAGCGTTTGGAGCGGTGAGAAGCAGGCATGGGGCAGAGAACAGGCAGAGAGGCAGAGCTGTTGCCTGCTCCTGCCCGTACCTCATCCTCGTCCCTGTCTGTGTCCTTGCTCCTGCTGCACCACTTGGGCCACAGGTCCTGAAAGCAAGGAAAACAAGTGGGAAAACAAGTTTGGAAACAAGTGGGAGCAGAAGGATGAGAAGTGAAGGATGAACTCCTGTGCTGGAGGAGTTGAGGGGAGCTCTGGGCAGGGTGCTGGAGCAGAGCATGTTGGGGCGGGGCAGGGCAGGAGTTACCGCTGCAGGCACCATCTGCTGCTCCTTGGGAATCCTCAGCAGGTTTCTTGGCACAGACCTGGTGACAGAGAGACAGAGACTCAGAACACGGGGGTTTCTTCATGGAACACTGCAGCACAGGGTAGCCGGAAGGTTCTTTCTCCAGCCCAGCCCCTTCTACACACATGCAAGGCTGTTCCAGCAGCCATGCCTTTAGGAAGAGCCCCGCATGCCTCCCTGCCCAGCTCCCCACTGCTCCCTGCCTCTGGAATGACCCAGAGCTCTCCTCATCTCAGCCTTGTTGATGTCTGCCTTTCTCCTCTGCCCATCCACCCAAGGCTTGTTTTTTGACCTTTCCTGCCCTTCAACATTCCAACTTACCTCCCCAGGGCTTGTTACGTATCAAGGCCTCAGAGCTCATTCCCAGACTGTTTTTCATGCAAAGCTTATCGCCTTCACTCCCCACATCTCCCTCTTCTTTGTTTTGTATATCCACTGTCAACACCTGCTTAATTCTCGATTAATAAGAAACTGCATGAGCTAATACAAACTAACAAAACAAAAACTCCTAATGCAATCAATTTTTTCACTCGTGCACCTAGCCTAGCAAATAAACAGCTAAAGAACAGTTAACATTCTGCACTAACGATTGTTTTCAAGCTACATAATGAAAATACAGATACATATCCATTTTTACAGATCTTAACAAATCAATTTCTTGTGGCTGCAAAAAGCTGCTGGTTTTTAAACCACCCAGCCATCCCACATATCCACAGGGTTTGACGCTGCCATTGCCTGGGCTGCTGAGGGAATGACAGCCACCATCCAGTTGTCCAACAGCAGTCTGAAAGGACTCAGCCTTAGTTTCAGAATTATGACCTTAGTCTCAGAATGCTGGTCTTAGTCTTAAAATGCTGTTCTTAGTCTCAGCATGCTGGTCTTAATCTCACAATGCTGCTTTTAGTATGAGAATGCTGGTATTGGTGTTACAAGGCTGGTGTTAGTCTTAGAATGCTGGTCTTTGTGTTAGAAGGCTGGTCTTGGTGTTCAGAAGGGTAATGTTAGTCTTAGAATGATGGTTTTAGTCTCAGAATGTTGGTGTTGGTCTTAGAATGCTAGTCTTTGTCTTAGAATGCCGGTCTTGGTTTCAGGATACTGGTCTTAGTCTCAGAATGGTGGTCTTATTCACAGAATGGTGGTCTTAGTGTCAGAATGCTTTTCTTAGTCTTAGAATTCTGGTCTTTAACACAGAATGCTGGTTTTAGTTTCAGAATGCAGGTCTTTGTCTCAGAATGTTGGCCTTAGTCTCAGAATGGTGGTCGTAGTTTCAGTATGGTGGTCTTAGTTTCAGAATGCTATCTTAGTCTCAGAATGCTGGTCTTCGTCTCAGAATGCTGGTCCTAGTCTCAGAATGGTGGTCTTGGTGTTAGAAGGCTGGTCTTAGTCTTGGAATGCTGGTGTTAGTCTCAAAATGCTGGATTTAGTCTCAGATTACTAGTTTTTCTCTCAGAATGCTGGATTTAGTCTCAGAATGCAGGTCTTTGTCTCAGAATGTTGGCCTTAGTCTCAGAATGCAGGTCTTAGTCTCAGAATGCAGGTCTTAGTCTCAGAATGCAGGTCTTAGTCTCAGTATGGTGGTCTTACTCACAGAATGGTGATCTTAGTGTCAGAATGCTTCTCTTAGTCTTAGAATGCTGGTATTTGTCTTATAATGCTGGTCTTAGTCGTAGAATGCTGATCTTAGTCTTATTATGCTGATCTTAGTCATAGAATGCTGGTCTTAGTCTTAGAATGCTGCTCTTCATGTTGTAATGCTGATCTTGGTCTTAGAATGTTAGTCTTAGTCGTAGAATACTTGTTTTAGTCTCAGAATTGTGGTTTTAGTCTCAGAATGGTGGTCTTAGTCTTAAAACACTGGTCTTAGTCTTAAAATGCTAGTCTTAGTCTCAAAACACCGGTCTTAGCCTTAAAATGCTGGTCTTAGTCTCAGCATGCTGGTCTTAGTCTCAGAATGCTGTGTTTAGTCTCATATTACTGTTTTTTCTCTCAGAATGCTGGTCACAGTCTCAGAATTGTGGCCTTAGTTTCAGAATGGTGTTTTTTTTCTCAGAATGGTGGTCTTAATTTTAGAATGCTAGTCAGTCTCAGAATACTGGTTTTATTCTTAGAGTGCTGGTGTTAGTCTTAGAATTCTGATCTTGGTGTTAGAAATCTGGTCTTAGTCTTAGAATGCTGCTCTTGGTGGTAGAAGGGTGATGTTAGTCTTAGAATGGTGGTCTTAGTCTCAGAATGCTCATCTTAGTCTCAGAGTGCTGGTCTTAGTCTCACAATGGTGGTTTTGGTCTCAGAATGCTGGCCTTAGTCACAGAACGCTGGTTTTAGTCTTAAAATGCTGGTCTTACTCTCAGCATGCTGGTCTTAGTCTCAAAATGCTGCTTTTAGTATGAGAATGCTGGTCTTGGTGTTAGAAGTCTGATGTTAGTCTTAGAATGCTGGTCTTTGACTTAGAATGCTTGTCTTATTCTCAGAATGCAGATCTTAGTGTGAGAATGCTGGCCTTCATCTCAGAATGCTGGTCTTAGCCTCAGAATTGTGGTCTTAGTCTCAAAATTCTGTTCTTAGTTTCGCATTGGAATTCTTAGTTTCAGAATGGTGGTATTTGTCTCAGAATGCTGGTGTTGGTATTAGAAGTCTAGAGTTAGTCTTAGAATGCTGGTCTTAGTCTTAGTATGCTGATCGCAGTCTTATAATGCTGGTCTTGGTGATGGAAGGCTAGTGTTAGAATTAGAATGCTGGTCTTTGACTTAGACTACTTGTCTTAGTCTCAGAACGCAGGTCTTAGTGTCAGAATGCTGGCCTTAATCTCAGAATGCTGGTCTTAGTCTCAGAATGGTGGTCTTAGTCTTATAATGCTGGTCTTGGTGATGGAAGGCTAGTGTTAGAATTAGAATGCTGGTCTTTGACTTAGACTGCTTGTCTTAGTCTCAGAATGCAGGTCTTAGTGTCAGAATGCTGGCCTTAATCTCAGAATGCTGGTCTTAGTCTCAGAATGGTGGTATAGTCTCAGAATGCTTGTCTTAGTCTCAGAATTGTGATCTTAGTCTCAGAATTCTGGTCTTAGTTTCAGAATTGTGATCTTAGTCTCAGAATTCTGGTCTTAGTTTCACATTGGAGGTCTTAGTTTCATAATGATGGTCTTAGTCTCAGAATGGTGGTATAGTCTCAGAATGCTGGTGTTTGTATTAGAAGTCTAGTGTTAGTCTTAGAATGCTGATCTTTGTCTTTGAATGCTGGTCTTAGTCTCAGAATGCTCTCTTTAGTCTGAGAATGCTGGTTGCAGTCTTATGCTGGTCTTGGTGATGGAAGGCTAGTGTTAGAATTAGAATGCTGGTCTTCGTCTTAGAATGCTGGTCTTTGACTTAGACTGCTTGTCTTAGTCTCAGAAGGCAGGTCTTAGTGTTAGAATGCTGGCCTTAATCTCAGAATGCTGGTCTTAGTCTCAGAATGGTGGTCTTGGTCTCAGAATGCTTGTCTAAGTCTCAGAATGGTGGTCTTAGTCTCAGAATTCTAGTCTTAGTTTCCCATTGGAGGTCTTAGTTTCAGAATGATGGTCTTAGTCTCAGAATGATGGTCTTAGTCTCAGTGGTGGTCTGCCGTTTCAGACCCGCCGGGCGTTGGATGTGGCCC
>JANEXR010099798.1:0-10852 GCA_026283905.1 Psittacula cyanocephala
ATCCAAAATATAAATTTTTGCCATTTCTCCTTTCATCCACAACGAACAACGATTCGTTACAATTTTAGCCCACTCTTCTTCGTGCCATATTCTACTTATCGCACTGCCTCAACCGTGGTTATGGGCGGAATTTATCAATTAAATTAAATAGCTTTCTGTAATGGCTTGACATCATATAAGGAAAAATTTAGATTGAGATTGTATGCAAATTATATTGCGCGGGTGTAGCTCAGCTGGTTAGAGCGCCGGCCTGTCACGCCGGAGGTCGCGGGTTCGATCCCCGTCACTCGCGCCATCTTCTTCTTTTCTCCTCTAAATTCTTTGCTATTAGGTCTCTATCAAGAGTCTTTAGCTTTTACCCTCTTGCGTCTTTCTTCTCTAGCGAGTCTAAAAACATACACATAAAGCTCTTAACACAGCTTCACATCTGTGTTTTTTGCTTTTTAAGAAATCAGATAAAGAGCGAAAAATAGTAAACCCCCTAGCCACTAGTATACAAAGGGCGCCTAGGGAGTTTACTTGCTTGTTTCTCAAATTTAGGCTTCTTTCGCCTTAGTTTGAAGCTTTTTTTGTGTTTCAGCCAACAGGGCGCTGCTTAACGTTTAACATCAGCCTTCAGCCCGAAATCGTCAACCGTAACAAACTGGGATTCAACCCCTTTTGCCAAGGTCATATTCTCACCAAAATAGGTCGGCGTAATAAGATAACAGCCAGGCTTTCTAAACATGAAATCTAATGTATAGTGACCGGCTGGATTGTCGCCTCTACGGCGCCGTGTCACACTTACAATAGAACGATTACCTGTAATGTCCTTACCAACCAAACTTTCTCGGCTCTGCAATTGTGTAACCTTCAAAGAAAGTTCATCCGCTAGATACCAATTATACTCAGCTCCACGCGCATCACGTAAAACTGCGACGGTAGCGGTAACCTTGTCCTTAACGTAAACCCTGGTATGATTAACTGAAAAGGCCTCTACCGAAAGATTGTTTCTCGCAATAATAAAGGGGATGTCTGTTGCATTAGGCAATTCGTCATCATCATAGGTTACCGAAACACTAGCAGCTCCACGAAATTTATCGTCATCAGGCACAGTTACTAAAGCGGTATACTCTCCAGGCCTCGTTTCTTTGAACTTATCAATCTTAATGTCTCTTGAAGCTTGCGGACCGGCTACACTGTCTATGGTCGCTGAAAACGCATTAGGGTCCAGCCCTGTTTGTGGTCTGCCAGCTTTATCATAAACATCAACTAATATATACCCGCGCTGCCCATTAGCGTAGCCCATGATTTGGGGCACAATACGCACGCTTGTTACATTATTTTTATGCCGATCTTTATCATCTTGAATAACTTTGATAAGGAGCGGCCTAATATAGACATTATTGCCTAGAGTTACGGGGGTTCCGCCTATCGTCGGATAAACGCTATAATACCCCGGTTTATGGAATAAAACAAACAGCCCGTAACCATATCCTTTGTCGCCATGATGGAAGGTTTGCGCCTGTAAATTAACATTGTCAGCCTCTACGTAAGACCTATCATTAGTTACATCTTTCCATTTTTTTGGTCTTTTGCTCTCTGGTGAATATTTTACCTGTAAGGATGCGAGCTGCTGCGCAGTGCCGAGCCAAGGGTAGCCATCCCCCCCCTCTGGCTTAGTCGCAAGGGTGAAGTCTACCCGCCCTTGAGAATCGGTAACTAAAAGTTTAGGAGCATATAATTCAAACAAATAAGGAACTTGCCAATCTGTTACGACCAAGGGCGCCTCATTAACTATGGGAAACTCTTCGCTTAAAGGATAATCCACTCTTGCGGAAAAACAGCCAGAAGTTCTTATCGCCACATGACAAGTATAAATTAACGCACCCTTCTCCTTCTTTGCGCTTTCATGGAACCTACCTGCCGTATACTGCGCAGGATCTAATGGGTGCCCGCCATCTATAGTAGACAGCGTAAGGCGTAGCTCTCTTGGGTTAAATTCCTTTAACTTCGCTTTATCTTGGTCACTTATAGTTAAAATCAAAGTCGTAGACTGATTGGTAAGGATGTTACCTGGTTCTGCCCTCAGCCATGTAGGAACGGGGGCTGCGCCTGACGTAACAGAGAGAGGCTGGCTGTGCACTTTATCTTCTCTTTTTTCGTCTACATAAAGCGCAACTTGATATTCCCCTGAATATTCTAAAGCCACTGTCTGCTCATAGCAATCTTTAGACGCATGCATCGCCGAAAGCTTCACTTTTTCTGCATCTTTTGTAATGTCTTCACCGCTCTCATTGAATATATGAGCGCTAAACCGGTTGGCGTCAAAAATTGTCGTTTGCTGTCCCTTTTGGTTATACACACACAGTGAGATGTGCGCTTCTTGTTTCTTATTCGGCGCAATTTTATTGGGCTTCACTGTGAAGCTCAGCTTGTCGTGATCTATGGCAGGAGCGGCTGCCTCTAATTGTATTGTCTCCAGAGCGCTTATCGCCTCCCCTGCAAAACACACAGAAACAGTGTAAACCCCTAGCTTAGTTCCAACAGGGAATAAAACGTGAGCGACATATAAACCATTCCCCGTATTTTCGAACTTCATCTTGGCTACCACACTCGAAGTATCCAAAACACTGTTATCCGCTGCATAAACTACGCGCAGTGTCAATAAATCAGTTGGTATTTGCGTCGCTGGAAGCCCATTGTCTTTAGCAATAGCTTTAAAGTTTACCGTAGCAGCATCCTGTGCATCGGCTAAAACCACCCTATCTGAGGTATAAAAATGAGATTTTCCACCATCAATAATATCGCCCGATTTCACCTCTATAACAACAGGTTTTACAGAAGGATCTAATTCCATAAGAAGCGTATAGTAGGTTGGGGTAATAGTATAAAAGCCTGGCTGTAAAAACCTTGCCAATACTTGATAATTGCCTGGACCTTTAATCCCCTCATCCGCTTCAAAGATAACAGTGCTTGAATCTTTTGTGACATCCACTGAATCGCGCCCATCGGCAGAGAGACTTTTCATCACATGGATACCAAGCTCATTCACCGCTAAATTAGCATAAGGTTTATGATTTTCATCTTGAATGCCTATATGGACTTGCACAATCTTATCGGTAAAACTGAGAGCTGGTGCCTTTAACTCCGTTACAATGGGATAACGCGCAACAACAGCGAAGCGGACAGAAGTCAAGCCTGAAAGAGGCTGGCCTTCGTAAAGTGTTTCCGCGGTGTAGCGCCCCACCAGTTTCATGGCGACCCGTATCGTATAAACGCCTGGTTGCGGCATTTCATAATGAGGAGCAAGCTCAACTATAGAGGGGTCTTTTGTAACATCTTTAGCAAAACTATCCCGAATAAGCGTTGATAACTTATTGACATCCAAAGCGGCAATCAAACGCCCAGAATCATCGGTGCAGCGCAAGGTTAACGTACCAAAATTATGTGCAGAGAGGGAACTATAGCCTAAAATCTCTGGCACCATCTCTAAATTGTAATGAGCCTGCTCACCCACCTTTAAAGGCGTATAGCCGATCTCGTTAACCCTTTGATTATGCACGTAAATGGTAAGCTTATAATCACCCATATCCTCCATAGCGACACTCTGCTTATAGATACCGACAGCAACATTTTCTACAGAAGAAAGCTCAACCTTATCTGCATTAAAAGTAATATCCTGACCTTCAGAATTAAATACATGTGCTTTCAGATCACTTGGCGTAAATCCAGAGTACAAAGTACCGGATTGATCATACGTCCTAATTGTAATGATAGCTTTTTCTGACTTATGATCGCGAATAACGTTCTTATCGACAACAAAGCGCGTCTGGTTTACCACCACAAAAGGCTGCACAACTTTTAAATTCACTGCATTTAAGTTCTCAATAGGCTGGCCACGATAATACATAGTGACGCTATACGAGCCCAGCTTAGCCACAGAGGAAAACAAGACATGGCCTCTATAGGCACCCATGCCTAAATTTTCAATGTGCATCTTGCTCGCAAATTCTGAGTAATCTACAGGAGAACCATCTGGATCCGTAATATGGAAAGTAAGCTGGCTAGCATCAAGGTCAGATGCCGCTTCACCATCCTTATTCCTAGCTTCTAATAGAATATTAGCATAATCTCCATTATTGGAAACAACAGTATCCTTATCTGCACTCAGATAAGACTTCGCACCATCAATGTTATCTTCGCCATTACCAACATAGATTTTAAGCGGCTCTACACCACTGTCAAGAGGCAGTTCTACCCGCATATAAGTAGGTGTTAGCGTATAATAACCATGCTTAAGAATTTTTAACTTTAGCTGATAATTACCTGGGCCTTTAACATTTGGATCAGCAGTACATGAGACCATATCGTGATTATCAGAAACATCTACAGCGTCAAGCCCATCAGCATAGTCACTGCGCATAACACGGACCGACAGATTTTCCGTCGAGAGATTTGGATAGGGCTGATGGGCCTTATTCACTATGTAGAGCGAAAGGTCGCCGCTTTCATTGATGCGTAGCTTGGACGGCCCTTTGAAATGCACAATTGACGGGCGGTCAGACATTACACGAAATTTTTCTTCCAAACTTTCTGGGAATTTTTGCCCCTTATAATCAACCTCAGCTGAATAGGCGCCCTCTTTTTTTACATAGAATTGCAGCCTAAATTCGCCCGGCTTAACCTTTTCAAAATGCTTATTTAATAAATGAATAATAGTCTCGTCAGTGGTGACCTTCACGCGCCCTGAATTATATACGATAGGTGTAAGCAACGTTTCATCAATATCCTCTCGGGGATGACCATTATCATCACAAGCTGTTAAAACAAATTGGCCATAATCCACATTCTGCTTATCCGTGCTTACCGTGAGAATATCGGGCACTATCTTAAAGATTGCATTATTCGGGCCATGCGCAGAGAAGTATTGTGAGGCGATACCATTAATAAGTTTCCCTTGGTAAAAGAGGGTTGCTCTATAGTGGCCTGTTTTTTCCATATAAATAGATTGCTTATAGACGCCTGTGCTAACCTCCGTTATTGCCGACAACAGCACCTCGCCGCCCATTATTTCCTTGCCTGTGGTGTCAAAGATATGCATTTTTAAGTCGCTAAGTTTAAACGCAGAATAAGGTTTTCCTCTTTTATCATAGCTGCGCAAGATAGCTTCCGTCGCTTCTTTCTTATGGTACTTAATTTTATGCTTGCTTAACTCAAAACTGGTTTGGTGTGGGTCATAATGCGAGCTCAGCACTTTCAGCGTGACGGGCTTCACATCTTCAAGCTTTTTGCCGTCATAAAGCATCGAAACATTATACGCACCCTCTTCTGTAGAAGAGGCAAAATACACATTACCCTTATATTCCCCCTCATATTCAGTGCTGATACCCATCTTGCTTGCAAAAGCACTATAATCTACCGCCTTACCCTGCGCATCGGTGATGATAAAACGCAGTTTTTGTGCATCAAAATCATGATAAGGCCGCCCCTCAACACTTCGTGCCAGCAACGCAACGACCGCATAATCTTCCCCGCCAGCAACAACTTCTTCCTTATTGCTGCTTAATGTAGAAGATTCACCGTCAAATCCTTCTTTTACCTTGAGAAGGACAGGAGCCCCCGCCAAAGTTTTTATAGGTGCTCCATCTAAAGAAGCGCTCAATTCATATGTGCCCTTAGCGTTTGCAGTTATAAGCGCTATGTACGTACCTTTTTGCTGTGCGTCTTCTTGAAAATCAACAAAGCTAAGTCCCTTCTCTTGTCCCGAAGTTTGCACCACAGATAAATGCCCAGAAAGACCAATGACCGGCGAACCTGCTGCCGTTTTAGCCCATAAGACCAATTCTGCCTGCCCCCCTAAAGGCAAGACCCCTCTCGACAAAGAAAGCCTCGACGATTGACCGTCCACTGCCGATTCAAACGTTAAATCCTTCGTCAGTCCTTCCACCGTCTTTGCGCCATAAACCACATGCAGATGATATAAGCCAACTGTAGAGCCTGAGACTGTTGCAGTATAAAGGCCTGAATTACCCTGCTCTACTATTTTGGAGAAAGCAACAACCCTCTTTTCTACTTCATGCTCTTTCCCCTCCTTGTCTACAGCCATGGCAATAAATTGTATTTTATCTGCCATCCCAGTAATAACGCCTAGCTTATCCTTTGCCAGCAAGCGGATATTGGCAACAGCTTGGCCATCCCCCTTGATACTAGCCGGTGCGACAGTAAATTCTGAATATTCAGGAGAAGGCCCACGAACCGCTAGAGCTAAACTCTTCACACCCACTATCGCACTATGGTTATACAACACAGAAACTGTATAGCTGCCTGGCCGCGCCGAAGTTAAATGCCACTTATAAACACCACCGGCAACCGGCTTATCCAAATCAAATGCCGCTTTCACAGTGACAGCGCCAGCCTTATGTGTTGCTTCATCAATAACCGCAACCGAAAGCATATTGGGTAGGTCTTCAATAATTTGCCCTGTATCGTCTCGTGCTGCAAAGGTAAGGAGCGCTGCATCCTCATCGTTAGAGGCGATAAAGCTTGGCTGTAGATCAATTGAAGATTTATTTGTCGGAATTTTATTATCACTCTTTAACGTATCTAAAAATACATTCAGATCCCCTATCACCTTGCCTCTATAATAAGGATAAACAGTTATCCCGCCCTCTCTCGTTGTCGAGACAGCTGCTCTGTAAAGGCCTGTTGTCACTTCTTCTTGGTTAAAGAATCTAACCTCAGGCGTGACATCCGTGCCGTCCTTTTTAGACACAGCTTTAAAACTAATATCTTTTAAAAGCCCCGTAAGAAGTTGCTTATGCGCAGATAAAGTCAACGTTAGGCGTGCGGCATCTAAGCCATTTGCTACAATCGTTTGCGGCGCTATTTCAAGGGAAGACTCTTGCCCATCCGGCACAGAGATAATATATAAAGGCGCCCTTACCCCCTTAGAGCCGATCTTTTTACCGTTAAAAAACAGCTCTACAATATAATCTCCTGCCTCATTCCCCGAAGCTATTGCCTCATAGGCAGAACGAGATGCCGACCATACAAGCTTGCTCTTTATAATATCTTTTGTTTTTTCAACACCATTTGCTGCAAAAACATGGACAGAAAGTACATCCGCTAAATGGGCACAAATACCTAGCTGATCATAAGGGATGACTGTAATGCGCGATGGCTGCGCGTCCGTATCCATAATCGCCACAGGATCAGCCACAATCATAGATTTCTCATTCGCGCCACGGCCATTTATTATAATCGGACGGGACGCCAGCGCAACACCGCGACAGCTCACATTCAAGCGATAAGTCGCCATCGTATCTGTTGTCCCAACGGAGCGATAAATACCAGGGCCTATCTCCCTCCAAGCGCTCAATTTTAATTGTGAGGATGGCCGCCCTTGCGTAGTAACCTTGGTCTCAATCTCATTAGCAATACCTGTAATTGGATTCCTATATTGATTCAAAAGAACTGCCGTGAAATATACCCTATCCCTATCATCTACAATAATATCATCTCTATTAGCGCTCGCTGTCGAATAAAGCAAAGAAGGCTTTTGATCCTTTTGCGCAATAGCTGTTAAAGCCCCGCTAGCGTTCCCTAGTCGCACGCCATCATAGGTAGGATAAATCATCATCGTACCCACACGATTCGTGTAAAGAGAGGTGACATATTCCCCTTTACCGACATGTTGCACAGGCTCAATGAAAACCTCTGGCTTGTAAAGATGCGATTCATTTTCAGCGACAACCTCAAAACCAATATGCGGCGCACCGTCCTCCACCTTCTCTCCAGCACGTGATAAGCTGAGGCTTAACTTTGCCTTTTGTGTATTACCCGCAATAATAGAAGGAGGAGAGACAGAAAAATCACACCCATCTGGTAGGTTTTCTGGGCCAGTAAAATGAACCCTCTGGCGTGTAACACCAAAACTTCTGCCGTTAAATAAGACATCTATATCATACTCACCGGCTTTGTCGCTGTAAAACTCAGCGCTATAAGTATCAGTGCCAAGCGTTTCGCTAAAATGAACCTCCTTCGCTTCAGAAAAAGTCCCTACAGAATAAGCAACAAATTTTACGCTGTCTTTAATACCTGATAAAACATAAGTTTCTCCACTGCCAAGCTTAGCAAAAAGTTGTGCAGAGGCATGCCCCACCGATCTTTTACCAATAGGCAGCGTTTTCGGATCAGCACTAAGATGTGAAGAGCCCCCATCCGGAACTAAGAACAATACTTCACCGTCATCTGCTTTCTCTAATGACTTGATTTTAACAGAAAGCTTATACGAAGCTGCATGCAACGAGCTAAACGCTGCCTCATACCCCCGCAACGTATAGCTGAAAGATTTAAAATCTACACCCGAACCCGCAGCAGGCTTGCCATTTACATGGATTTCTATCTCCTTCATCAGCCCTGCAATTAAACGACCCTCCCCATCTTGAGGCGTAACCGTGAAAATTCCAACAGAGCGACCATCCGCAACAATTTTCCGTGCGGAAACGGCAAGTTTAATAGTTGAAAGCGCAGGAACGTTGCCTTCTACCGTCTTCACATTTTCCCTTAAGCTACCAACGCGTGCTCCCTTATACAGTGGATAGGCAATAATACCGCCGACATGAGAGGTATAAATACGCGCCTTATATTTACCTGCGCCGATATCTTCGGTGCTTGTCACAGCAACAACATCCGAATCTAATTTTTCTTCATTAGCGCCTCGCACCTCAAACTGAATCTCTTTTGCTAAACCAGCTAAAACATGCCCCGATGCACTGCGCGCTGTAAAGGTAAGCGTCACAGCATCCGCAAAATCAGCCTTAATAGAATCTTTATCTTTCACCAAAGCGCATTGGCTTTGATCAGGCCCCTCTACAGTGAGGGTTGCCTTCACACCTTCTGCACTTAAGCTACGGCCATCAAACAAAGCCTCTATTTCATAAGTGCCAAGTTGCGTGCTGGAAGCTCTCGCAATATAAGCATTATCACTAGGCGACCATAAAAGGTGAGAAAGTGTTACAGCCTTTGTCGCGCCATCGCTTCCCTTCTTGCGTGCAGCTAAAAGGACCAGCCCTGCTAATCTCTTACACGTACCAAACTCATCATGAGGGATAAAAAAGATTTTTGCAAAGCTCCCCTCAGTCGGTAAAATGCTCGCAGGCTCAATTTTGAGAATTGAATCTTTATCTGCTCCTCGCGCATGGATAAAATCGGCAATCTTCTTTGTAAAACCGCGTGTGGAAAGTGCCACATCGTAACGCCCTAAGCTGTAAGTGCTAAAGCTTATCGTGTAAACGCCATCTTCCCTCTGATGCCATTCACTCAAGCGCACCGCCGTGCTTGGCGCCTTATCAAGAAGCAATGTCAGATTCAACTGCGATCTTAGATCAATAATAGGCTGGTTACTCTCATCCTTAGCGGTAAATTTAATGGTTACACTGTCCTTGCCATCCGCAACAACTTCCTTATGGTCAACTTCAAGCCGAGAGTAAGTGTCCGATGGTTTCTGTTCTTTAGACGCTACAACCGCCAAGCGAGCCGATAAATCACCAAAAACTTTCTCCTTATAAAGAGGGTAAATGCTATACGTGCCCGCATGGCTACTTGTTACATCCGCAATGTAAATGCCATTGCCTAAATCGGTAATCTTACCAAAAGTGATGTACCCCTCTTTTAAGATATCGTCTTTTAATTCAGCTTTAAACTTTAGCGCCTCTACTAAACCAGAAATAGGCTCACCACTACTGCCATGCGCAATAAAAGTGATAACCGCTTGCTTTTCGCCGTCACCTATAATAGAAGCTGGGGCAATCTCTATAGAGGATTTCTCTGCATCCGGCGCAACAAAAGTAATCTTTGTTTTTAAACCCTCTTTACCAATCTCACGCCCCGCGAATAAAACCTCTACTTGGTAAGTACCTGGGGTGTCGCTAGAAACTTGCGCCATATAACTAGAAGTCTCGTTCGACCAAGTAAGAGGCCCAAAGTTTAGATCTTTGCTTTCACTATTATCTTTAGTGGCACGCAAATGAAGAGCCGGCGCCAATTTGTTATAGGTGCCAAACATATCAACAGGAATAAAAATAAGATTAGAAACAAAATGGCCAGAGTTCGCTACCCTATCAGGATGCGCAACAAAGGATGAGCCCTCTTGCGCTCCATGCGCTCGCACCACCACTTTATGCGTGTCTAATGCGGTATCCGAAGCCGATAAGGCTAGCGTATAAACGCCCACTATTTTCGTTGTTAATGTGGCTTTATATTCCCCTGGGCCTGTTTCTTTCCATGCAGAAAGCCCCTTTTGTACCTCTGCGCTTGCTACCTTTCCATTAAGCTTTAAGCTAGTCTTAAGAAGACCTGCAAGGCCGGCCACAGGCTGGTTAGCCTTGTCTCTAGCTAAGAGCGTAATAAAGCGCTTCTCAGAACTATCTGCACGCATTTCTCTCTCATCAACAGAAACTGTCGACAATCCACGATCCACATCTTTATGCAAACTCTTCACGTCAAGAGGGGCTTTATTGCTCCACAATGTGCCATTGTATTTGACGCGAATGTTTAAATGTCCAACAAAGGTAGAAGCTACGGTTGCCCTGTAAGTGCCTTCAGCATCTTCAGAAACTTTAGAAAACGTTATTTCAGACGAAGGCACGATTTTATCGTCAGATGTATACCCAACAAATTCTAATGCGCTTGTTAGCCCCTTGAGAACCAAACCATCTTTGTCACGAACAATAAGTGCAATGCGCGCGCTCTCTTTCCCATTCGCCACAATCTGGCTAGGCGTAACTGTAAGGTCAGACTTATAATCGACGCCTTGAGTAAATTTAAGGCTGGCCATGACACCGGCGGAGCCTATACGTTTTCCAGCAAA
>JANEXR010100300.1:0-10712 GCA_026283905.1 Psittacula cyanocephala
ATGATTCTATGTGCTATCTGTTACCATCTGCTAATTGCCTGAAAAACTATACAGAAAGCTTTCCAGGCAGCTGTACGAGAAAAATCTGGCTTATTTTTCCCTTTTTCTTCCTACCTGTGACAGTCAGAATATCCATGGTGGTGCACTGAGAGGTGGCGCAGCTCCTGAGGCAAACTGTCCCTGCTGGGTGAGAATCAAGGCTTTTGCGGTCTGTCAGGAGTCCCTCACCACAGCTCTGTCATCCTCGGGAGGGGAAAGTGCTGATCCTGATTAAAGACACATATTTCTTTAGGTCATGGAATCCAAGCCCCTTATGCTGCATGCACTGTAGTGAGCTGCTGTTCCTAACACCTGAACCGTTCTTTCCCAAGTAACGTACCTTTTAAGACACTGTCAACCTGCTGGTGAATCACTGATGTCCCAGCACATTAATAGTGTATGTTGGGGAGCAGCTGTTTGCACTGATGCTGCTGTGCAGTGCACCAGGTTCAGCCCAAACCATTTCCCCAGGGCTCAGCAGCAGCGTTGTCCTTTGGGTAACTCTTCCAGATCTGGTTTAAGCCCCCCTCAGCAGGAACACCTGATAATTTGAGAAAGACTGCTTTTGGACAGGGTTGAGTAAAGAAAGCCCACATCTAAGAAGTAGTTGGTGAGCTTCCCGTACACCTCTGCTGTAAAAGCTTGAATGTGAAGAGCCTGTTCCTGGAAGAGCTGGCTCATAACGTGGTGCTGGAGGAGAATTACAGGAAAGGGCCACAATGTTCCTGGCTCTGCTTCCACAGAAGGATGACAGGTTTAGGTGACAGCAAGCAGCAACCTGGCCCTGCAAGAGCCCCATCCAGCTTGGCCTTGAACACTTCCAAGGATGGGGCATCTATAGGTATTTTCTCTTGGCAGTAACCCTTGGGTCCCTGAGCAAATCCAGCGCTGAGTTAAGCTGAACTGAAGCTGCTTTAAAATAAAGGGAAGGGCTTCTGCAAAACAGGCTCTGTGGCCACGGGTGAGCACTGTGCCTTTGTACTTGCTCATAAAGATGGCTGGTGCCTCGTTACAGATCATAAAGAACTATTATTAATATTGTTTGCATTTTTTTCCCCTACTAACTCCCTGAATTCATCAGCCTTTTCTGGTAATAAGATTCCTTCCTTGTACCCTGTTTCACCTGATTTAATATTACTACATGGTTTTGTTATCTCCTAGAAGACCTTAAACTTGGAAGGCATTGCAATGCACCAGAAAAATAGGGGTAGAGCTCTCTATGGCATGTGCGCACACAGAGGTCCCTCCAAGCTGATCCACACATGATGTGCTGATGTTGCGCTTCACAGCAGCACCTTGATTTTAACTATCTATATATGTATATTTAGCTATTAATAAAGGCTCACAACTGTTGTGCTGGGTTTTTTTTAGAGAGCCTGCATCTGTAATTATTTTCCTCACAAACTAATATTGGTTTCACAAATAAACACAAATCTCAGCACTTTCCACTTTTAATATAGAATTTGATTTAGGACTATATATCCTCTGCCTGCTAAATAGGTATTTATTACAACAAAGCCTGCTTGACACCCTTCCTCACCCCACAGGGTTTTCTCCCCACCTATATAATAATCATTGGTGGTGCTGGGGAAATGTTACACCACATGCCTGAGGGTGCCTGAGCACTTAACAAGGTTTAACTACAATATTAGCAATGTGGGTGAAGCATACAAGTAAACTAGCTATAAATCAGCCCATAAAATGAGCAAAATAACCCTCTTCCACCCACAGTGCCTGCAGATTACACTGAACAAATGGTGTCCTGGGTTTTGCTATATGCTGATGTGGGACACCTGGGAGGTTTGCAGACATGGGTGCTATAAGGCTGGTTATAGACACAAATGTCCCCAAGGTGTCACCTCCTGTCCCTCCAGTACCTGTCCCTCCTGTTTGCAGGGACTGAGGCTTTTCTTGCACTCTTGTAGGGTGCCAGTAGGACTAAGGAGCTTCTGTCTGCTCGGTTATTCCATTCATCAGCTCACTGATGGGGGTCCACTCATCAACCATCTCTTCGACTTGGTTTTCTTATGGAAAACAGTGATGGCCTGCAACACAAAGATTGGTTTTTCAAGAGGAACTTTGGGAATTTCCATGGTAGCAGGGGGCAGGCTGCCCACAGGAGGGAATTGGCATCAGATGCTCATCCAGAACCACTGTGGTCAATAAACCATGAATTAAGAAGGATTTACATGACAGAGAGCTGCTTAGAGTTGTTAGAATATGCTCAGTAATCCAGTTGCAAAAATATGCCAATACGTGTGCTTGATTAAAGACAGTAACTGCTTTAAAATACAGTTATGGGCTGTTGCACAGAAGAGGTACAGTAACTTGACTATTCACAGGCATCGAATGTGACTGATTTTATCATGTGCTACAGTGATTCATACAGGACATAAAAAGCAATTGTCAAAAATGTGGAAGAAAAATTCAAAGCCAGAAGCACAGCCATTTGTTCTGTAAGCATCTGGTAACATGTTAATGCAGGGGAAGAGAAATATCCACGCTGCAAATGGGAAAGGGGCCATTCAGCAAACTAAACTCTTCTTTGGGAAAAAAAAAATCCACAGAATAATAATTATCCATTAGCTTTAAACTAAATTAACCAAATTAATAGCTGTTTCCCTAGCACCACAATGTCTCACATTAATCCAGAGAGAACAAATCCATTACTAAGTGCATTTGTATCTCTTAAGCTTTTTATGTTCATGATTGGGTCAAAACAAAACCTTGTTGCAGATAAAGAAATGATGCCTTAGAAGAATAAAAGGCTATAATTCAGTCAAGGTTTCCTAATAGAACCTCATACCTGCTGCAATGGAAAGAGAGCCCTGAGACTGAATTAGTGCCTGAAGATTTTGTGCAGAATCCTTCACTGTTAAGGGGCCTTGCCAGTTCATATTTACATGGTTTATAAGGTGTCACATAGTTGTACATTTTAATCTCATGGCACTGAGTTTACAGCTCAGAGCACTGCAGAGCTGGAGGTATCAGAGGACCAGCCAGGGAGAGCTGATTTATGAATTTATGGTGCATCTCAAGCCACCCAGTGCAATAAGGATAATGGCACTAATTCATAAATCAGCTCTGCCTGGCTAACTCTAACCCTAACCCCAAGGGAGCTGAGATGCACCAGGAACCTGCAAACACCCATGACACATGCAGGGCTGTGCACATGGATGCGGTCCAGGCCAGCTGAGCCCAAGGAGGGGCACAGTGTGTCCCAGGGGAGCAAGGCTGGTGCAGAAGCTGGGCCAGCAGCCTTGTGGAGCTGAGCATGGCTTCCCTACCATGAGCAATGGCAACGCTGCTGTAAGCTCAGCACCTTAGTGCCTGGGGTCCAGCTTTAAATTTGGCTAAAAACATCTCTATCCCATTTACAGAACACGTCATTAACTTGTAACAGCAGCAAAGTGTTCCCATTATTACATTCAACATGATTTGTGTGCAAAGCATTATCAAGCCCGCTGTTTCACTCAGAGGAAGGTATAAATACCTTGTCTGTGCAGCCTGCAGGTGGCTCTGGGGGGGAAGTCGCAGCAGGAGACAGAATGATGGATTGATGTGAGCTGACTTGATCCTTTCGGGTGTCTCGGCACCTGGCATGTGTTGGATTTGCTCATGAGCTGGAAGGTAACAGAAGCTGTTTGGCTTCATGGCTCAGACCTGTACCTATATGCTGTATGGTACCATGCTTGAGTGAATAAAGTAGAAATAGTTGTGAAAGCTCTGTGTGTGTGTGTGTGTGTGTGTTCAGCCTCTTTCTTTACAGATGCCGCAACCCAGTTTGGATTCACCGTGGTGCTCTAGGATATCCAACCACTCCTGCGAGACATGCAGCTATAAAGGGAAGATTAATTACACATTTTAAATAGTACTTACCACAGGTACAAGGAGCATGGTCCTGATCACTAGATGATGATAACGAGAAAGTGGATAGATATGCACAAGCAAGTACAAGCCAGTATCTGAATTTTGAAGGTCAAAATTATGATTTCATTGAACTTTTAAACTGATTATGGTATTAGCAAGAACAGGTAGAAATCCTTCTGGGAGATACAGGCTAAAGCAGGGCAAGTAAATCATCTGAGCACAGTATCTGTCTTCCTCTGGATTTCGGTGCTCCTTAAATCAATTTGTGATGATATATTTGTACCTGCCAAAGAAGCCAAATACAAAATCTGATCTCTTGCCAAGTCACTATTAACAACTGCATTTCCAATTAATTCTAGGATATTCATTAACCAGGATCTATAACTAGGTATAATTTACAGACATATAATTTTAAATCACTTGCCAGGGAGCTTACTAAGCTCACTTTATGATATTCAAATATATTATTTTTAAAAATTCACTGAATTATCAGCTTGCAAGTAATTACAGTGGAATAGCATTGCAAATAATCAAGTAGATACTGAGAACAAGAATTGCCAGAAATGCCTATAGATCATTTTTGCCATGTGGTTTTTGACATTCACTTCAACTGTCTCCAGAAAGCTGCTATGTATTGGTGGATTCCAAATCTGTTCCACTAACTCAGTTCTGTTACAACACAACTCCTTGGACTTCTTGTTTCATGGGTAACCCCTGCCCAACATCTTCTCTTCAACACCAGGCAGCTGATTTTTTAATGATTTATTTACCCTTTGAGCAAGTGTCCCATTGCTTAGAGGGGGGACACTAAGTGGCAAGCAGCCCTGCACAGTGTTGCAGAATTTCCCTTACTTTGGGGCTGGAAATGTCAGGCACCACTTGGAGCCAAACAGCAGCAATGACAAGGCAGAAACATCAGCATCAAGTTAACTAGCAATGACAAGGCAGAAACATCAGCATCAAGTTAACTGTTTTTTAGAGCAAAGCTTGACATGTCTCTATGCACAGCATTTTATTAATTTCATAGAATAATTTCAAAGGCTATGTATGGTCTGGTTTATATCTGTGGTCTTTCTCCATGGTCAACAGGGATATTTTACAGAATTACAGAATCATTTAGGTTGAAAAAGACCTAAAGATCATCAAGTCCAACTGTTAACTTGGCACTGCCAAGTTCACCACTAAAAACCATATATCCCTAAGTGCTGCATCTACACATCTTTTAGATTCCTCTAGTGATGGTGACACTACTGCTTCCCTAGGCAGCCTGTTCCAATGCTAGATAATCCTTTTAGTAAATTATTTTTTCCTAATACGCAAACTAAACCTCCTTACGTGCCACAGAAACTAGTTGCACAGTGATGCAGGCAACTGAAAGTTGTAAGTTGGAACTTTAGGACCCTCACTGAAAACTGCACTGAAACCCAATACAGACAGGTTAGATAAATCACAGTATTTTGTTGGAAGGTATAACAGAAAAACTAATACAAACAAGTAACAGCTGCACTCTGAGCACAGCTTCCCATATGAATTATATACGCACCTTGCCTTACATGAAGTAAGACTCCAGTTTTTGAGTGTTTAACCAATCATTCTTCCTGCTCTTCAGTCCTGTGTTAAATTACATCAGTAAAGTAGACAGTAGCTGGTTCTCCCAGAGCCTGCTATATTTACCCTGGTTTTGGTCTCCATTTATAAATTGTCCATGCAGTTTAAAATGCACCACACTGCACACACTGCAGCTTTACCACCATCCCATTACTGTAACATGCAACAGTAAAGAACTCCTTGAAGATGAGGAAAATACTGCTTTCTCTGATGACTAAAGGGACAGCTTATGAAATGGAGGCCTTTGAACACAAGGAATAAAATAGCAGAGAACCAATTAAAAATACACAGTAAACAAGCAATGAAAACATTTTGAGTAAAACCATAACTTACAGATAAACACCACAAACCTTGATTCAACTTAGTTTGTTTGATACAGAACCTCTGAACACTGGAAATAAATTAGACTAACAAATGTCAACAGTCACAAGGAACTTTCATGTTATGTAATTTGCCACTGCATTACAACTTAACAGAGAACTATAAAATAAGACACCATTTACAAAATATATTAATCTGTTTGTAAAACTATTGGTTAACTCAAGTTTTAAGTTTCATGATAAATTATACAGCTTAGTCACACTGTACAAAGCATTGAATGATACTCCAAATATAAAATTATATCCTCTCACAATCCGACTATGCCAACTCATAGTATTTCCCAGAATTCGGATCAAAGTAACAGTTCAGACATGGATCATACAGAAGAGTCAAAATTTCCTCATCTTCTTCAGCACTGAGGTCATCTTCACCTGCGTCAAGTGGAAGAAGTATGAATAAATCATTCTTATTTGCTTAGATAATAACATGGAAATACCATTCTGTCAGATGTGACAGAATTCTTCTTTGAAGTGTATAATCTTTTGACTCCTGAATTGTTACCTTCACGATAGCAGCAACTCACATTTTTATTGTCTTTCTGAAGACTTGTATTCAGCTGAGGTGAAATAATGTCAGTCAGAGATTGCTTAACAGCTGGACTTTCCAAATGGAGCAGCTGCCCAGAAGTACTTTTACTGATGATGGATCAAAGGATTCCTAAATGCTATTTTTCTCAATGACCTTCTTAAACAATAATGGTTTAGCATGAACAAAGATAGTCAGTGTGTACTTAAGGCGTGTAAGAATTAAAGAACGTGAATGTCTGGTATTCAATATGTCACCTAAATGTCTAGTATAGGTAAATCTGTACAAAAGAGCTTTCAATATTGGAGAGGAAATAAGATTATTCTAGACAATTAAAAAGTCTAAATCTAGGCTTTTTAGAGTTACGTAAAATGCAAGAATGTTTTCAGGTAACTAAAATATACTGATAAAGCCATACAGACATCTACTACAGATGCTTTCTATACTGTAGTTCCTTTTCTAAACCTGTCTTTCAAATAAGCTAATTCTAAATTGTATGACCTACAGCTTTTTGATAGGAAATAATTCACAGTTGAACACAATCTGTATCTTGAATTTCATCATAAATGTCCATCTCATTCATAGATTGCTAATACAAACTGAATGTGCTTTGTATGCCCTAACACTCCATAAGAAGTCATAGTCTGCTATGCTAACAGCAGAAGTTTCACAATGCTCAGAATCTATTTACAGCCAGGATCATGCCACAATATGTAGGTTACATTATCTAGAGGCCAGAAAGTAGGCTGGTGCATTAATGCGGACAGAAGAAGTGTGCGCTTTAAGCCTTTTGGAATACATGTCATTTTTGTTTCCTCAGTGGCATTAACAAACACTATCAGAAAGAAACTGTCTTTTACTGTTAACCAAAGGTAAAAAGGTAAAGCTAAGTTGTTGCCCTCCCTGGTGTGAGTACTCCATCAGTCCTGGTGAGCTAAATGAGGTTAACTGAGATATTTTGTTCGGATAGCTCTTGGGAAAAATTATGCAGTGCAGAAAGAAGGCGTAGAACTGAATGCCTTTTTCTACACTTCGGATCATAGCACACCAGCAAAAGGTATTCAGTGCCTCATTCCCTCACATAGCCTTACATTTTCACTTGAAAAACATGTTATTTCCAATGAATTTTTCCGTTTATTACTTTGCTTTTCCCTGTCTATGCTTCTCTTCAAAGTTTTCTTTTCTTCTCTAAGCTTAAATCTCCTTCCCTCTTTACCTGGGAACTGCTCTCTCAATATACTCCCTGGTTTGATATAAAAATAGTTTTCTGCACCCTCATTGAGGTATACCTCTTTCCCTTTATACCTCAAATTCACACCGGATCAGAATTAGATGCATCCAGGACCAGCTGGATTTATACCTTTATAGCAGTAATTCCCTGCGTGTATTTTTGTGTGAACGAGAACTTAGTTTTCTACATATATATTGTTTTTAAAGTTATGCTTCTATCTTTTAGTACCTCACAACATCCTCAAATACATTTTAAAGCAATTCTAGATGTTGCAACAGATTTCCAATGGCAGTATGGAGTATTCAGTTTTGAAGAGATTAAAAACACAAACAAAAACTTTACTTCAGTTTTACTTCCTAAAAAGATGTACTAATTAAATTAAATTACATTTTTCTACATGACTCAGCTAATGTGTAATGGTTGTGTTAGAAGGCATCCTTCTACTTCAGGTGGTGCATTGTGTACAACTTGACCGTATGTGGGAATGAAGTGTCCACGGCCAAATTAACTGATAAATGAGTCCCTTTCAAGTAACATTTCCGGAGCTGTTTAAGCTGCTCAGGATTGCATGAAAAAAAACCTCTTGGCAGTTTAACTTGAAAGTCACAGTGAAAACAAAATCAAAGCTTTTGTTCTTAAATCACTACAAAATTAAAAAGTATTTTAGGCTAGCGAATAACTTGATTTTAAATGAAACCTCAAGCCTGAGATACACAATATAGAGGGATGAGTATTTTTTAGTTCAGAGCTGAAAGATTGAATATGACTGAATATCTGTCATATTAAATGAATGCTGCCGTACTGAAATCAAGGGAGCTATTGTTTTTATGGAGAAAGGCTTTTGCTCAATATGTTTAAACCAGGATAACAACGAATGGAGAAGGCATGTAGCAGCTTTTTCTGAACTCTGAAATAAATGCACAAATAAACTGTTGTTGTTTGGATTCTGTTAACACTGGTTCCATAGTCACCATGGTCTGGAGAACTAAAATAAATAGTTTCCATTTTCATGAAAATATATTTTCTTTGTATTCTAGGTTTTAATACTAGAAAATGGCTTGCAGCAAATCTCACTTTAAGATACATGGATCATGTTGTGACCTTGGCATAACTGTCAGCAGAAGGGGCGCTGGAAAGAAAACTGCTAGCATTTTTTCAAATATGATCCTTGAGCATGGAACTGCAGCGCTCAAATCTATACTGTAATTATGTGTTGCAGGGTTACCACATGACTGTTGTCAACATCTGTAGTCCAAGAAAGACTGTTCAGTGCTGTGGTTCCTGAGGTTCCTAGGATTCATGACTCTGCCTTTGTCACCTGCTGGGGAAACTTTCTTATTTGTTATGTCAAGATGAAATTGTCCATAAATCAGAACTAGCAGTGCCCAAGAAGGGAAAAATCTATGGAAATTAATCATATTTATGAGCCTAAATTTTCCTCAATTGTCTTATGAAACCTGTTGAATAGAAAACTACTTCTCATTATGTCTCCCTATTTAACTAATGCCGCTGCAAATGTTAAGAAAGGAACTATAGAGTGAAATGCTTTCTTAGAAATTAATCCCCTTTCTTCCCCAAAGATATTCCCCAACTTAAAGATTTTTTTCTAAACATAAGAATTAAAAAAATCTTTATAAATACACTAATGCTATACTACCTGGTTTTCTTTAAGGACAGTTTCAGATAAAATTAGTATCTTGAATACATTATGAATCACTGCAGATTTTTATTTCTGATAATATGGTTTTGTTATCCTATGATAACTGGAAAACTGGAAAACTGCACACACACACACACACACACACAATAATCTTGTAACCATTAAGTCACTGTCCAAGATGAGAAATAATTCATTTTCTAATGTGGCATTTTCAAGAAAATAATGAGTAGGGAAGCAGAATTTTATGGAATGAATTTGAACATTGAGTTTGCTGATCAGATTTGGTACTTGATTGTCAGTAACAAAATTGTTCTTCCATCACACAAATAACTAACCTCAAGTGAAGTGATTAAAATAAACTAACTGGTAGAGACATACTACAGGACACAACAAAAACAAAAAGCCATCATAAAAAGCTATGCTATATAGAGATTTTCTGTTCTGCAAATGTGCAGTCACTGACACATGATGTACTTCAGCATAAAGGAAAATGAGTTTAGGAACAATTCACAAAATGCTGTGGAAATTCTAGTGTGAATAACAGAAGAAATGCAACAAATTCGCAAGTATGCTTCTTTTTTAAAGATGATAATACAGTTTTTAAAGTCTACAGAAATTGTAGCTTTTCTGAAGCACGCCTTGGATTTCGTAATACTAACATAAAAAATTCAGAGACCTCTCACAAATTTATATCCAACATGCCTCTAACTCAAGGATTACTGTCCAATTCTCTTTGGCTTACTTAGGACCATTGCCAAAACCTATGATTTGATTCTTCAAAGCAGGGTCCCTTCCTGACAGCAAAATTCTATTTTGCTGTCATAAACAATTACAAATATACATCTATGAAAACATCCCTCATTTGAGGGGCATAATTTGTTTTAGACAGTAAGTCACTGAGGCATGATCCTTTGGGCAGCCAAAATACACAGGTCAGATTTATGAGAGTTCACACTGAATTCTCCAGACTTGAAGAAAAATGTAGATATCTACCCTGTTTCTAAAGACAACTGATAAGAAAAAATGGCATTTGAAAAAAACAAGGTATTTGTTTTATTCTACTGTGGTTGACTTTCCAGTTTCAGCTGAGTTCTTTGCCATTCACTAAGCAAATACTATTAATAAACAAAAACCTGTAACATTTTAGGTCATGACAACAGTTTTTACACAGGAAATCATGCTGAGATTTCATTTAAAGCTAAATCTGAAATTTTTCTTAGTAAACGAAATATCACTTGCATAAGTGTAATTGCGCTTCTGAACAAGAATGTTCAGTCTTTAAGTTCTTTCTTCCATAAGTTTGCCATCCCCACTAGCATAAATTACTTATTTTAAACAAACAAGATGCATTTTTTGAGTTAATCTGTATCAAGTCAGAACATTAGGAAACTGCAACTA
>JANEXR010101420.1:0-10474 GCA_026283905.1 Psittacula cyanocephala
AGCATCCTTGTAGGCCCCCTTCAGATACTGGAAGGCTGCTATGAGGTCTCCACACAGCCTTCTCTTCTCCAGGCTGAGCAGCCCCAACTTCCTCAGCCTGTCATCATACAGTAGGTTTGAGAGGTTTGTATACCAGCTTTCTCCAAATATGGATGGAAAGCCAAGGCTCAGGTTCTCGACCAGAAAGGTCTTTCACCTTGTCTTGGGCAGCAGCTGGCAGTGATACCTCAGCTAGAGATGAGGAAAGCCCCACTGCTTTCTGTCAGGTGCTCTTTTCTGGTATGTAAAACCTGGTTTTCAGCTTATTTAAGGAGAAATTCAAAGGATGGGTTTTATCTGTCAAGCCTTAAGCTATGTGGTCCCTGGGCACCAGTGACTGCCTCATTCCTCATAGGACACCGCAGCCAGCCCAGGCACACCTGCTGGGAGCCACGTGTTTCACAGGAAACGTGCTGGAAGGTGGCACTTCCAATAGCCCTTGGCGCTTGCTCATCATGAAAATCAGCCCTAGACTGAATCTGTGGCTCTCAGACCCTATTTTTGTGGCTCCCTCCCTGGGGAGAGAGATGATCCTAGTATGCAGAGGGTTGCTTTTAGGCATCGGCATTTGTCCAAGTGTATAATGCCAGGGTTTAGTTTATTAGGATGCATACATATTAGGATATAAAAAGGCATTTTATTTTAATGTATTTTAATGCACACCTAAATGCTTCCAGCTCCTAAAATTTACCTGAAGACTAGTTTAAACCTTTTTTTGCACTGTACATGAAGACCATCATACTGTTGCACAGAAGAGAACAAACTCACGAGGATGTCATGATAAGTTGTCTCATGGTGTGTCTCTTCAGTAATTTCTGGTAAGACCTTTTCTAATAATACACATAAATTCAAAAAATTAGTACCCTGGACCTGGAGCTTCAAAATGAAGAAAGCATTCAAAGACTGTTTGTCTCCAAGCGCTTCAGAATGGTCCCAAGCAACAGTTCTTAGAGAAATGAAACCATCAGTTTCTATTTTTAACATTTTAAGTGATTTTAAAATTTAAGGAAGTTCAAAATTTAAGGGATAAACTCGTTCACTCAGATCTGTTAAAAGCTGAGCTGTGTGTAGAAAAGGTTGGGGTATTTTAATCTTCCCTTGCTCACTGTGTAATCGAGTAAAGATTGTACAGCCATAATTGAGGCTGTTTGTGGTTTTGTCTTGTAATAAGGTGCTATTTATTCCCACAACATCATACCATCAGAAACATATACCAAAAGTATTGCTTAAATTCTAGCCACTTTAGATTTTTTGATCTTGTTTGTTCCAAAGCTTCATTCTTAGCCAAGAATTAGGTTTCTACATCTTAGGAGGTTATTATTATTATTAAACCTAGAATTATTTGCACTGAATGAAAACATATAGGAAATGCAGATAGCTTGTGGGCTTTACAGATCAATACGGAGGAAATTTCTTCAACATACAATCTGTCTGTCCAGTTGCAGCTTGCTATGTGTTGAAACCTTTAGATACTAAGCAAATGGCATATGATTTAGGTCTCCTCATGCTATGGACAGCACAACTTTGAAGGCATGACTTTAAAATGTTCCTTTGCTTGGAAGACCTACCAAAGTGCAGCAGCATTCTTTCCTTGGGCACATAGAGCTGACGGCCACTGAGTCTTTACCAACAAATGAACATTAAGGGGTGACAGGCTCAAGCCCTGCATTATCATGGTTTATGTGCTGCAGGGAAAGCCCTGAAGCCCCAGCAGCAACTGTTTCACAAAAAACCTCAAAAGCTGAGCAGAGCTGGTGTTTACGTACCAAAAGTGTGATTTTTCAATGGAAAAAAGGACACTCAGAAAATTTCTGTTGAGAAGAACAGGTTTTCCTTACCAAGGCATATGCACCAGCAAATACAAAGGTTTTCTAAATCCCCCCAACATGAACCTGCTTGCTGAATTTTCTAGCTGGGGATAAGCTTTCCAAAATCTTTAACTACCCCATGCATCTCTTTATGAGATAGCATTGGGATATTACAAGAAGTGTCATCTAAAGAGCATAGCGTAATCCTCCACCGTAAATTATGTTAGTCTTCGGGAAAGCTCAATTGCCAAGGGCAAAACACCACCTCTTTGTATCTGTCAAACTGGGGTAGTAATACTTACCTATATCACAAGGGTGCCTTTAGGATTAATCACCCTTCTTCACGCCAAGAATGAATTTATCCCATGGTGTTTGGTACTGCCACCCATTAGTGCTAATTTGTATAATTATTGTGGGATCTGCCTGCCAGTGTTTTCACACACACACACACAGACACACACACAGACATACACATACTCTACATTAACTTCTTCTTAGCAGACTTGCTGGCACTAGCCGAAGTTTTGAGCAGACTTTACCCAGATAGGTCTTCCTCATGTTTTCTTTATCTTTAAAGCAGTCTTGACTGATGAGTCCTCAAGCAGTCGGGGTTACTTGTCCGTAACACACAAGTTTTTCCTGCTGACATTTTCAGGTACATTTTCAATCATTTTTTGGGGTAAGAAAGCAGAGTAGGACCCAGAGAGATCCTGCTCCAAAACCAGACTGTGAACTTTTCTTCCAGCTGGTGGCATTAGATTACGGCATGCAGCTCAACGAGACGACTGTAGAGCTCAGTCACATTAGGGCTGAGGTAACGCTTCCCAAAATTAACTGGAAACCTAGTTTCCATTTAGAGAAGTAATTTACAAACTAACTGAAACTGTTAATGATTAAAGGGTTTACCTTCCATAGCTTCAGCAGTATAAATGCCAGCTTTGTAGGCTTGAATGATTCATCCTGTCCCAGGATAAGCATCCAAGATAGGTGAAGCAGTCCCTCTGATGCCTGCAAAAATAAACTGGGAGGGAGCCTGTCCAGGATGCTTGGCTTTCAGACAGCCAAAATTAACCTAAATTAATCCAACTGGAAGATACCTTTGAAGACAGGAATTAGTTTGTGAAGTCACTGCAGCCCAGAACATCAAAGGCCAGTGAGCACCTTACTTGGGCTCTTTTCCCAGTTCTGAAAATGTTCTCTCTACATCACATGAATCTCCGGTGCTCAGTGAAAAAGGCTTGCCCTGTTTTATATCTGAACTTGTGAATACAAGGTCCTGTATACAGCACAGTGTACTATACTGTTTGCATTCGTTAAACCCTTTTCCACTGGAAAATTGGCTCTCTGTCTTGGGATATGCATGACACATAGGAAGGATGTCTGTAATCACTTACACAAATGTCCGTATCCTTCTGTTCTTCCTGCTCCCTCCTTACTGTCTCTCATGCTCAAGCAAACTGCATCTCGAACTGGGAAATGACAAGCCATGAAGTATTTTCGATCAGTTAGAATTACATTTGGGTCTCAAGTATCGTAAAAGCCAGAAAAACTGCATATACTAAAACCTTTTTCTCTGAAAATGTATTAATAATGTATGATCATACTTGTGGATAATGCAATAATTGCTTGCTTGATTATGTAGCCAAAATAATCATTTTCAAAGATGTTTCATTTTTGCCTGGTGACTACATTTTGTATCATTTTCAGGGCAACAGATGCTCATCTATTTGTTCTGGTTCAAAAAACAGCTCTAAATTGGAAGTGAATTACTGTAAACGTTCCACAAGCATCTAATTTTCTTTTAAAAATACATGCAGCCTGAATGGTCTCAGGACCATTCCTCAGGAGAGGAAAATCCACACACAAAGTCCATGTTCAGAGAACTCAGCACACTGCAATTAGCATCACACCCTGCCAAAACGGACACGTTACGCACCCAGAGAATACACATTCACACACACACATGCACAGAAACATGTGCTGTCTTTCACATCTAATTTTTAAATGTTAATTCTGCTTCTTTGCCTTGGCATGACTGTATATTATGTAAGTTTTGTAAGTACATGCCTATTTCACCAAATAAATACAAGTAAGTAAATAAAAGAATAAATAAAGTAAATTAATCTAAGTAAATAAATATTAGTTATGAATGTAAGTAAATAAATTACTGTTTCCACCTACTTCGGTACCAACATGGCCACAGCTTGGTGAAAGCCTCAGTTTACAACCTTGTCCAGACCAGCTTAAGTGCATAAGTGTGTTTTCACTGCTCAAATTCAAGGGCAAATCTCTCTGCAGCAGAGGCTTTCCCACCCCTGGTTTGATGTTATGCAGCAAGAACACCATGGAGACCACAGTGTCAGTGGGCAAAGCCTCCTGAAAAGTACATCCATCCTCAAGCCGAGAGCTGGCATGACTCGTGTGTCACCTGGTGAAGCTGAGCCTTGCTATGGGTATAGCTGCCCCAAGGACGAGGCTGTTTGGAAATAAAACTGCACCATGCAGTGCTGAATTTTTATCAAATTCTGCTTGGTTTTGCTGGCTAGGTTTTGGGGTTTGTTTTTTAACAACAGGTCAAAGTGCTTTATTTCTTGCATGGATAGGAGTAAATTATTTTCTAGTTGTCTTCTCCCTTATTCAAGTGTATTTTCACCATGGTCTGAGGCAATTCAGGGCTTGGGAAAAGAGTTGTGACCAGATGTAGCTGCAAGTGTAAATGGTCTCCCTTCTACTCAACTCCATGCATGAGATCCTCAATCAGGGTGTTGCAATTAGATGAAGTAATGTCTGAGACTAAAAGAGGGAGAGTGACCTTGTTCTAGGATTTTTTTGTAAATAAAATATTGAAAGGAAATCAAGGCAATGTTACACTGGAGAGGAAAATGCAAGAAAGAAGTGGCCAATCTGGTTAGTGAGAGGCTACTTAAAATCTGTTTCTAAACAGGAACTTTGGGTAGAAAAGCAGAAGGAAACATCCCAAAAGGTATGGTTGGTCATGGCGTGCAGACAGAAGATAAGAGTGTCAAAAAGAGAATCTGTGTGCAGCAGGTGGAAGAGGCTGGTGCTCAGAAATGACCCCGTACTTGGGTAGGAGGCAATGACAGTGCTTGGTTCCTGTGGGCGTCTATCCCAGTCTGGCTGCACCGTGGTGCCTCCTCCTTGTGCTGCCTCTTCCAGGTCCCCTGAGACCATGGAAAAGATTCCAATCAAAATGCTAAATCCTGGGAGACAAGCTTAAAAATAAAAAATCAAAAATAGAGTCAATCTGTGCAGTTATTAACCACCTGATAGAAGGGGTGATCTTTGCGGTCATCATCTGCCTGATTTCAAATTTTAGAATATAATGAAATATGGTTAAAAAAATTCCTCAAATGATCCACTCACAGCCACAGGTTGCTGAACAACACACAAATGTAGGTTAGGATACAAAGGGGGAGCCAAGAGCTACTTCTTGATTTCAGATGGTTCTTCATGCCACACAACACAAAATCCTGCCTACTAAAGGACCAGATGCTAGTTTGTGTTGTGTCTAAGCAGGAACTGAAACCTTTAAACAAAATGTAATGGGAACTACCTCTGTTTCAATAAGGCCCTTAATGGAACAGTGCAGGCATCAGTATTAGGCCTGTTTTTATTTAATATATTTCATTATTCATGGTTTAGAATTTTACAAAGTAGTCAATTAATTACAGTTGCAGAAAAAACAAAACTGTAAGGTACATTACTATGCTGCTGCTGCCGGTAGTTGAAGTCAACTCTTCCTCCTCCAGGAAGGCTTTTTTCCTCCCAGCCAAAATTACCAATGCAATTACCCCAGATTTCTCTGTCTCCTTATTCTCAGAGCAACTCCTTCAGGTGGTGGATCTGGGTGCCACTGACCCTGCAGCGTGCCTCCCAAGGGGGTTGTATGTCTGATGGTGTTGCCTGTGCCAGGCGGTCTCAGGAGCTGTGTGACTGTTCTTCCAGCTTGCTTGTTCATTCTATGCAGACAAAATAGTACAAAATACATGCCTTCTGAGCCTTCAGCACATGTAACTTACCTACTTCTAACCTTTCTATATATACTTCTTCCCACATACTTCTGGGGCAGGCATGCAGGAGAAGGGGAGCAGACGCACAAGGGGTACAGGTGTGTGCTGGAAGGCACTGGTGGGAGCGTAATGGAAAAGATGCTTTGGCAGGAGCTATCCTAGTAACCGTGAACATCCTCAGGGGTAACTAGTTAGTATAGCAAGTTGCATCTGCAAGTAGTTGGTAAAACAATTCTCTTGATGGACTTCTCAAAAATAATCACATGATTTTTTCATGACAAAAGGCCTCTGGGCAGCAGGATGTAAAATGATGCACAAAGACTTCATGGAAGAATAATGTGAATTCTGAAGTATTTCTTCTCCTTGTAAAGTCTCCACAGTAAGTCTGTCATGCATAGTCATGTCATAATATGCATAAGTCATGATGCATAAACTTAGAGCTGGCTGTCATAGCAGCCCTGTACAGCCCAGCTTCTACAGTTGGGGTAAAATGCTAAAATCTATTGCAAATGAATTATATTGAGTGCGTCTGCTTGGAAGTGATAGACTTTCTGAAGCCGTACTGATGTTCAGGAATGGTCTTTTCAAGTTTAGTATATACTTAGCTGGGAAAGAGGACTTGGACATTATTAGACAAAATGAACCATATTCATATGGTGTTTATAAAATACATTTGGTTGTTATTTCCCACTGCAGCAGATGGTACCCAAAATAAGAAATGACCTGGAACCTCATTACCGACTGCATCAAGTCTGCACAAAACTGCTCAGGGAAGCAGGAAAATGTTTGACTCGTTTTCATGTGAAGAAGGCTTTGGCTACCTTCAGACTCTTAGAAAGGAAGTTTCACAGATGATATTCATCACAAATACCCACTGTGACACTGGTCAGGACGGAAAAGTTAGAAGGAATATCCATCCTCATGCTGCAGAATACCAACCGTCAGTCACTGCCTTGAGTTAAGAAGGCACATCCCTGCCACAAGGCAGCTATTCCCAAGGTGCGTGTGATGGGTTACTTGTTTCCAGCCTCCCCCGAAGCAGCTGATGGGGCTGCTGTCCAGAGCTGCAACACTAAATGCTAGCATTCATTTTCCAGGGGATCGGCTGGAGTCTCAGATGTCGCTAGAAAAGCATCCTGGTGTCATATGATGTGACCACCGCTCCTTCCCAGTGACGAGGGCTCTTAAGGGACGTAGATAGGGGTAATTATCCAAAGATCTAACACTCAGGAGGTTGCCCATCTCTAACGCTTTCCTATTTTTGGTAGATTGCTGGAGTTAGCAGCCAAATGTGCAATCTCCCATTTGCATTAGTTTCTGCCACTGTCATAGGTTACAGAGGACAAAGACGAGCATGCAGCACAGGACTGGTGTGGTGCCAAGCCCAGTGCTAAGAGCAGTAGGACGCAGCCAGGGAAGGAACGTGAGCCCTTTCAGCAGCTTTCAAATCTGAAGCTCCTAGTAACCATCTGCAGCTGTGTTTGCCCATACAAATGTGGATCACATTCTTGCCTGGTATTGCTTCATTTGCTCTTGCTGTTTGACTCTTCACAGTGACCGCTGTGAAGCAGCTGTGGTTGGTAGAGGCTAAGCCTGCAGCACTGAGGGCACAGGAGCCCTGACTTTATCCCAGATGCTGGGAAAACCTTCTCCCTTCCCTACAAGTTTGCTCTTCCTCCCATAATAGCTGTAATCTGTCTATACAGATGATAAGCTATGAGGCTGGAAACCCCCATGTTTTGGGTCTTTATCGAGTATCTGACACCACAGACTGTGCTCTCAGAATGGCTCTTACAACTCAGCCTTATTGCAGAGTTCCTTCACTCCTGCAAACCACTGCTGTGTTTGATTCCCCTTCCATGTGAGGTTACAAATGCCCCTGCCTCCCGAACTAGGTGGGAATGACTCAGCTACACTGGATTTCACAGGAGCCACAACCACCCCAGTGCTGGCTGCTTGTCTGGCTGGCCAGGCGTCTGCATCTCAGCCCAGCCCACCCAGTTGGCCCCAATGTTGCCAAGTTTGGCTTTCCTCCCTCCTCTTCTTCCCACTTCTTGATGTATTGCACAATTTTGCATCTTGATACTAATTTGAGCCTAGACAAATGTGTGCCAATGTGTAATCCAAGTTTAGTCTGCCACCAGAAAAATTGCTCTTTTCACTTTAAAATAACCATCTATCTGATGGTCAGGCTTTTTAGTAGTTCTAATTGGAGAAAGAGCCATTCCAGAGAATAATAACACTTCGTTGTAGGAAAGCTCTTTTCAGCCTGTTTTCTAAGACTTCTACTGAGCCCCGGAGGCTGTTTTTATGTCACAGAGGAGAAACAGGTTTTGCTCAAGTTCCTTATGTAAAGGAGCAGAGACATTTCCTTCTCCAGAAGATAAGTTGTAGGTCAGCTTTAACCATATTTGCAGGTATTGGTGTGGCTAGGCTTGTATGTAACCACAGATTACAATTTAGGTGCCAAATGATCTAGACAGCTTGTCATAGGACTGTAATGATCTCATGGCGCAGTGCAAGTGGGGTTCATGGTTTTCTGTGCATATTCTTTACTTTTGCCCTGGCCACACACAAGTATAAAACTGCAATTTTCTCCTCTCTGCTGTTCCTTTGAAAGGAGAAGGCTTGGGTGGGCAAGCAAGGTGTGCTGATACTCATCCACAGTCCCCATCTGTGCATATTCATTGACTTGGGTGAAATTTAGGTTCTGCCCTGGAAAGGCGTTCAGTGTCAGGAGAAGAAATCCTGAAAAGATGATGAATCTGCATGCACTCTCTGGGCTGGTGATACCAGCCATGCATTGCTCTACAGGTCTTGTAGGCATCAGGCCAGAAAATATGCTTCATGATACTGTGATGTTATTTCTGAAGGTATTTCTCTTGTAATATAAGCAGCTTAAGATATTCCGCGTGTAATGTAAGTGGCTCCTTGGACTGTCCAGATACTAGGTGGTAAACGAATGGGCTGAAATTCTTACTTTCCAACTGGTTTAAAGGTATTTTCTTCATAATTTGTAATTAAATTACTAACTGCACTGTACAATGCAAAATACTTTGACCTTCTATCAGGGCCCTCATTTTTCTCTCCCAAACTCTGAACTAAGGGTAAAGTGGGAGAAAGCAGGTGTAATGGATTTAGTCCTAAATAATTTTTCTGCCATGAAAAACATGAAAAAACATGGCTCTTTTTCAGCTTTCCCCCTCCCTCCCCTCGCCTTCCCTTCAGGAACTGATGTTTTAAATGTTCTTTGCTTTGAATGGATGACAAGAGCAGGTCCAAAACACAGCTGCATGGTCATTTGCACAGATGATAGCACCAGCCTGGTCCCAAGGACGTAGATCCATCTTTTACATGTGATTAGGAAAGTGCTGGGGTGATGATAGGCATACATGACCATCACATGGCCTGGGGGTTCTACGTAATTGCAACAACACCTAAGGAAGAATATTAAAAGGATATTTGTTCCTAAAGCCACTTGAAGAGGAGTCCAGAGGGGCTTGTGTCAAACTGTGCTGACTGATGAGGCAGTGTGTTTGCCTGCGGGACAGTGCCTTCTGCAGCTACCCTACATTAACACACACACATACACAACCCAAGGACGGAGCCGGAGCCTCCCTGTTATTGCAAAGACACCTTGAGCAGTTTGCCTAGAAACAGGATCTTCCCCGATGTTATACTGCTAACCCGTCACAGAAAAATCAGAAGTATTGAACACTGCAAGAGCCAAGGTTGGTGAGGCAACTTTAGTAAGTAGCAATATAAAAAAAAGTAAAAACCAAAGAAACATTGAAGATCATAGAATATTTATTTTATTTCCAGGTCTTTGGGACAGAGGATGTAAGGAAGCAGGTAATATGGTTCCTGCTGGGACTAACTGGCAAAGTAACAGCGGCCACCTGAGAGGCAAATCCTCTGGGTTAACTCCTACCACTTCTAGAGAAATTCCTGTCCCCTGTCAAGCGCTGGTGGCTTCTCTGCAAGGGACCACTGAGATATAGTGCATATGTTCTCCTTGACCCTCGAAGTGCTGTCCACGGCCCCAAAGAAAAGTTGGCTGGTGAACCCAGGGCTGGCATTGCTAGGGATGCTCATCTCCACGCTGAGATCCCATTACCCCTGCTGCCCTGCGTCGTCCTATACACCCCTGCAGGGGCTGGGTATCAGGGCGCAGGCAGTGCAGCACAACATGCAGTCACTGGAGGGATCTTGCCATAATGTTTTTATGATAAATAATATTGTTTTGGTTTTCTACTTCAGTGGCCAAAATCAGCGTGGCACTTTTTGCTTCACAAGTGAAACCCAAAAACTGCTGCCATTCAAAGGAGCCTGAGAAATCCTAGGAAGTCTCTAATGAGCTGACAGTCGGTGGCCAGAGGACATGCAGAAAAGCGCCAGTCAGTCATGCCTTCTGGGCTGCTGCTGGAGCTATCTCCCTGTAACCCAGGGCTCTACTTTAGCACTGCAGCTCCCCATTGCCAGGCTAAGGCACACCTTGGTAATGCTCCAGGCCTCTCAAATCTCCGGGGGCTTGACTATGAGCTTTTGCAAAGTAGTTATAATTCTGGGATTTTATTAATTTCCTTGGCGGGGGTG